>CM035420.1:155112365-155147365 GCA_020310875.1 Ceratopteris richardii | reverse complement strand
GATACAGGTGCTGGCCTATCTTGTAGATCGAGGTCATGCTCTGGATCAGGAGGTTCTAGGAGTGGATCTAAAGGAGGTGGCTGTTGTGGAGGCAGTGTGATGGACATTGTGTCGCCCACTTCTACTCCTAGAGTGAGTACCTCAGATGTAGGTGCGCCTTGTGGTACACCACATGGAACACCACGTACACCTTGGGGTTCTCATGACCATGATGATTCCAAGGTGTATAGTATTCATGATGGAGCTTCGATCATGGATGCGGCCGAAAAGGCCATGTGTCAACGTACACGATACTTTTGGTCCATATAGTTTGGACACTCTATCATGTTAAAATGGAGTGAAAAAGATAAAGATCAAAAGAATTATATCATAGAGATGATCTATCAAGAGTTTCGGCCAGCACATGGGCAGCCTCTTGTCACTTCAGAGTGGATTCTGCACACCGCACGTGAAGTTATGTCTCATTGACGATCCGAGGCTCATGATGCTTTTAGAGCAGGCTTACGAAAGCTTCTATGGTTAGATGCTGAGGAGTCGGATATGATTCGCGACGAGCAGCAACACACTCCTGACTGATATCGCCAGTAGGGAGATGCCACAGCCACAAGTTTAGATACGATTGGACCATCACATTTGGGCAGCCACGGATATGACATGATGCATCACGAATTTGTAACTACCATTTGGTTTATTGAATGTGTTTGTGTTAAGCTTGTCATGTATGTTCCTTTAATGTTTTGTATATTTGTTGCAGGAGCTGGCAATGGGTCATCCTCCAACATGAATGGAGGAGGCTTATGGATATCATCATGGATTGATTGCACTATCGGAGGACTTGGAGGGACGTGGTGTGGTCATTTCATGGGAGCATTTGCGATGAGGTGATGAATTTATAAACTTGGAGTTTACTTGTTGTTTGTAAATCTCATGTGAATTTATCTCATTTCATGAATGTTCTTTGTTGCAGAACTGCTGATATGGATATTTTGATCATTCTATGCATGTGTATGACAGTAGTAAGCCCAATTTTGTATTTGGCTCATATATGGCAATGGTGCACCAGAAGTTTGTATTTGATTCTTATATGGTAGTGCTTTGCCACATTTTGTAAGAGCCTCATATATGACAGGGGTTTGCCACACTCTTGTACATGATTCATTTATGAAATATATAACTTTTTTGTAAATGGTTCATGGTTCATGGTTCATTCTAATTATCTCTTTTGTGTCGGATAGTACTTTTCTTCATAAAATCATATTTCGATTGCCATTAGAGTACACATCACATGTACTCAGTTTTTTTTGGGCACAGTGTATTGTCTTTTGCTAAACAACATCATGGTAATCTTGTTGTAGCAAAAACAACACACTCTACCCAAAAACAATTTTGCAGATATGTTCATCACCATAAGTGATGGTACTCCCAGCATGATCATCGGTATGCATGACAGTACACCCAACACGCACCGGTATAGGTGTCGGTATGGGCCTCGATATTTTTGACGCTTATACCGATGACTATACCGGGGCTTATACCACCGAATATACCCGCACTTTGATTTCAATGCCTATACTGACACTTACATCGACATCGGGGCAAAAATGCACCCATTCAATTTCCTCAGTAAAAGCCTTGGTATACGATATGTTGTAGTGCATCATCTTTGATGGCTAGCCCCATCTGAACATTCCCCTTATCTGACTTATAAACATGGCCCCTCGCGAGTTCCAATGGGCTGAAGAGTGTTAGACTAGTTTTGAGTGCTTAAAAACACTTCTCACGTAGGCTCCAATCTTGCTGGCATCTAATTTGGGATTACCCTTTCACATTTTTGTTGATGCTTCTGATATTGGGATTGGCAGTGTGTTAATGCAACAACATGATAAGTGGTATCATCCAATATATTATGCTAGTCACCATCTTGCTCCAGTCAAATGGAAGCTTCAATAGGCATTGGTGATTCTTCACCTACCATATATATGACTACAAATCCCAGTGCGTCATCAGTTCCACTACCTATTGTTGATTCATATTATGATACATTAATGATCTTCCTCACCACAGGCTATCCACCCAATTTTGTCTCGCATACAACTCGACAAAAGTTAGCCATCTACAATAAACATTTTTATATCATTGTTGGCCAACTTTATTATGCCTACCATTCGGGTTTCTGGCTCCGATGTATCCCTACACATGAAGTTCTTTCGCTGATTCTAATGGCTCACTCTACACCTTCTGTGGTCATTTTTCTATGGATCTCACCTATAGAAAGATTTTATAGAGTGGATTATCGTGGCCCACTATGCAAAGAGATATCCATGCTTATGTCAAAGAGTGTGATGCTTGCCAATGCACTAGACAACCATTGCATCATCTCTATTTTCCTCTAGAGCCAATCTTACCTTGGAATCCTTCCACAAGTGGGGGTTAGAATTCATGGGGCCTATCCCTCCATCGGCTATCTTGACTTCTAATCATTATATATTAACATGTACTGACTATACCACTAGAAGGATCAAGGCCTCGGCTATTCATTCTGCTATGACTCAAGTTGTAGCCTAATGCCTTACCCGTGACATTTTTCCTCCATTTAGTTTACCTTTGGAAATTGTTTCTGACCACATCACACATTTTGCCAACACCTTAATTCAGGCTTTAATGCATTCCTTCAATATTTCATAAATTCAGTACTCCATACTACTATGTATGTATGTGTATATATGTGTTTTATAGGTGTATATGTATGTATATATAGTACGTGTATGTGTATGCGTATATGTATGTGTATGTATGTATATATGTGTATGTATGTATGTATGTATGTATGTATGTATGTATGTATGTATGTATGTGTATGTATGTGTATGTATGTGTATGTATGTGTATGTATGTGTATGTATGTATGAATGTGTATGTATGTATGTATGTATATGTATGTATGCATGTGTAGTTGTCTATATTTGATTTCTGTTTTTTTTGTATATTGTGGTTTGCAGACTTTCATATCTAGACCACTGAGTCGTTTGGCTGTCTCCCATTTTATAGTCAATCTATTACCTAGCTTGCTAACTAAGACTTACATATTTATTTACAAGGATTAAGTATCAGCTAAGTATGGAGGTATTAGGTTGTTTGAAAATAATAATAAAATAACACCTGCACTGAATGAACACTTTGTGTCCGTACATCCTTTAAAATTATTCTTCCATCTTTCAAATTCTTTGAGGTAAATTTACTTCTTCTATTTTTCAAACAACTTAATACCTCCATAGCTAACTCATACTTAATATTTGTATGCAAAGTTCATAAAAGATTTAGGAGTGCAGGTATTAGGTCGACTAGAATAGAAGAAGCAGATGTGTTAGGAAGATTCTAAAGGTTGGGTGAACAACTCCAAAGGTTAGATGGAAAAAAAAATGTTCATTCAATACAGGCATGTATAATTTCACTTTACTCTCATAACATGTGTATACATATGTTTATGTGTATGTATGTATGTGTATGTATGCATGTGTACCTGTGTATATTTGATTTCATTTCTAATTTTCTTTTTGTTTATTATGGTTTCTAGACTTTCATATAGATATCTAGACCACTGAATCGTCTCCTTGTATCCCATTTTATAGTTAATCTATTACTTGCCTTGCTAACTAAGGCTTACATTTTTGTTTACAAATATAAAATATCAGCTAGCTATGGAGGTATTAGGTCATTTAGAAAATAGGAGGACCAAATTTATCTTGAAGATTTTGAAAGATGCATGAATAGATTTAAAGGATGGGAAGACAAAAGTGTCCATTCAATGCAAGTTCTTGTTCTTACCTTAACTAAACTAAGAATAAAAACCTAGATTGAATGGATGCTTTCTTTCCACCCATCCTTTAAAATTATTTTTCCACCCTTCAAAATCTTCAAGATAAATTTGGTCCTCCCATTTTCCTAACGAACTAATACCTCCATAGCTAACTGATACTTAATATTTGTATGCAACGTTCTTAAAAACGTTAGTAGCACAGATATTAGGTCGACTAGAATAGGAGAAACAGATGTGTCAGGAAGATTCTAAAGGTTGAGTGGACAATTCTAAAGGCTAGATGGACAAAACATCTTCATTCAATACACGTATGTATAATTTGATCTTAGTCTCATAACATGTGTATGTGTGTATATGTGTGTGTATGTTTATATCTGTGTATGCATTCATGATATAATTATGTGTGTGTCTATATATGCATGTATTTTTATGTATATATTTATGCATGTATATATATATAAATAGATAAAAAATTAATAATTATACCTTAATAGTGTTGAAATAGATACATTACTCCATCCAAAAGGATTTTGAAGATTGAGAATAAGTAAGCTCGCACTTAGTCGTGTCAAACGACTTCCTTCATATACATGCTTTAGAAATTCCTCTCGAAGATATTTCTCATTTTTAGAAATATCAATGCTCTCACTGTCATTTTGATATCAATCCTTAATAAAATCTGCCATACCATCATCTTCATCATTTTTGTAAAAATCTTGTTCTTTATCTTCTTTTGAATATAGATCTTTCAACCTTGCATATTCTAGAGGATCACTTTTGTGTAGCCTCCTCATAGAAGCTTCTAATAAATGAAGTCTTACTGGAAACTATGAATGGTGTGGAAGAATATCGTCAACATCATACGTTGGAATGTACACACATGAATAAAAATCATTAGTATTCCATAAATGAATAAAAAGTAAACTTTAAACATAAAATTAAATATATAAGTTATTAAATATGGATAGAAAATTTTCATTCTGTCTCTAGCTAAAAGGTGCTCCTGGAGATCTACGCCATCCATAATTCACTAATCACCAACATGTAATGTAGTAATAGCATTGACAACTATGTATCTTGATACATCTCTACTCATGTATGGTGATTCATGACTATTTTCATGCTCCTCAAATGTGCAATTAGTCCTTGAACTATTATGTAAACCTCGACTACTATTTATTAAACTTGGTATATTTCCATGCATGTAAGGTCTTCCATCAATATATACTCTTTCATTTTATGCATATGAAATCCTTCTACTAGTAAGAGATGTTGCATTCAAGCATATTCCATAAGTACTCATGCTTTGAACATAATGTGCAAGTCAATGCCAATCTCCCCATCCATATATAGGACCACAAAATGACATAAGGGTGACTTTCGAGTTCGGAGGTACATACAAATCATCTACAATAAAGAGGTCACGACCAACATTAGTAATAGTGGATGGAGCAATCATATAGTGATTATCCCAAAAGTTGAAAACCTCTCCATCTAAAGGAAGTGGTACTCTATTCCATCGTCCATATCTTCTTATATCATATGTTTGTACTAGAGAACGATCAAGAACTGGTGATGGATAATCTCTAGCCTTTTCAATCTCTAAACCAGGACGTAGAGGATTTCTAGAAACCTCTACTTGTAATTGATGAACAACAAGTCCATGACCTGTACGAGATTTAATAACATTATGAGAAAAATTATCATCATCATCATCATCGAGCAAGTATTCCTATATATCAATAGTAATTTGATTTCGTATATGGTTTTTAAATAAAATAATGACATTAATTTATAGAAAAAATACATACCCAAGCATTATCACGTTGATCAAGTGATGGTGTTCACTCAAAAGTACCATACTCTGCATCATACTCAATACATTCCAATCGTGGTCTTGGATACATGCCATAGTAAAAGTTACACCAACATATAATATGCTCTTTATAGTAAAATTCATCATAATTCCTATCGAAGGACACATGTGAAGTCGTCGCATGGGTAGGAGGTGGTGGAGTGCCCTCTAATTGATCAGAATTTGATTATAACAAGAAACAAAAAAATATTTAGTTATGTATTTATCAAATATATTTAAAATTAAAATTTTGATATACTTACAATATATTGTCCTTGCACGATTAGGAGACAATGGTGGAGTTCCATCGGATTGATCGAAATCTATAAATAATGGTATTTGATATTAATAATCTAATTATTTACATACATAAACATTCACGTGTAAATATTTACATATACAAACATATTTAGATATACAGATTTACACATACACACATATTCGCATATCCACAAATACACATTATTGTGGGATAAATGAATGTATTTTGTATGAATGAGTGTATATGCATGCATGTGTATGTGTGTATGTGTGTACGTATATATGTGGATATGTATATGTGTGTTTATGTTATATGCATGTATATGTGTATATGTATGCATATATGTATGTGTATATGTTTGCATGTATATGTGTATGTGGGTATGTGTATGTGTATGTGTGTGTATATATATGTATGTATGCTGATTCTTTTTTGTTGTTTGAGATTAAATTAATAGGAGATATTGTATGGTGGAAAAAATAAGAGGCGACCTAACATACCACCTAAGACATGAAAATTTTTTCATAGACAGCCACGTCTTCATGAGTCATTTCCTCAGCAAAAGGTATACAAATTAATATTTTATATTTATAATTTTCATATATTTTAGTAATTTTTTACATTTCATTTATGTATTTCTTTTCTCTGTAAATAAACAGACTGATGCAAAGAAGAGAGTTGAGTCAGGCCACACATCGCACCTAGGCCAAATGGGCCATCATGGTTTTGTAGCTACATTTGTAAGTATACGTGTTATTGTGAGTATATTTTTTATTTTATTTAAAATGCAAGAAAATTATCTTTTTTATTTGTTTCAATGCAGCAAAAAGATTATGGCCAATATCCTATGAAACATGAGATCGAGTATGCTACACATTTTAGATATCGGCATTTGAACATGTATATGCGAGATCATCCAGATGTCTTTGTGAGTATTATTAAATTTTATATAATTATTTTATTTTTATGGATCTTTTAATTGTTTTACTTATTTATGTTTGTTATATGTAATACAAGAGTATTATGGACAAGCAGATGTGGATGAGGTGGAGAGACAAACACAGGAGGGATGATCTTGATCATCATAGGTGCTCACACAGATACATCAGATCATGCGGATGATCATGATGATGAGGATGAGGATGATCATGATGCTGATGTTGATGATGATGATCATCATCATGATAATGATGATTAGGATTCTTGATTATGACATTGGTTATGTATTTACATTGATATATATATATATATATATATATATATATATATATATATATATATATATATATATATATATATATATATATATATATATATATATATATATATATATATATATATATATATATATATATATATACATACATACATATATATATATATATATATATATATATATATTCTATATAATATTCATTTCAATTATATTTTGAATTATGTGTATGGTAGTTAGTAATGAAAAGTCTTTCTCTATTGATTGTTATTATTGTTTACATTAAGCATGTGTTTTAGTACTTTAATTATATGATTCATTCATATGTGTGTATGCATGTGCATGTATATGTGTGTAATATGTGTGTGTACATATGTCCATGTATATATGTGTAATATGTGTGCGTATATGAATGTATGTACATATGTATATGTGTATATGCATGTATGTGCATGTGCATGTGTAAGTCCATATGTGTATGTATGTGTATGTGCATGTGCAGGTGTAAGTGTATATGTGTATGTATGTGTATGTGCATGTGCATGTGTATGTGTGTGTATATGTATGTATGTGCATGTGTAAGTGTATATGTCTGTATAGGTGTGTATATGTGTATGCACATGTGCATGTGCATGTGCATGTGTGTGTATATGTATGTGCATTTATATGTGTAAGTGTATGTGTATATGTGTGTATGTGCATATATATGTGTATATATATGCATGTGCATGTTTGTGTATGTGTATATATGTGTGTACTTATGTGCGTATATATGTGTATATATTTGTATGTGTGTGTATATATATATATATGTGCATATGTATGTGTGTGTGTATAAACATATACAAATGTATGTATATGCATGTGTATATGTATGAAAAATGCATGTGCGTGTGGATGCATTTCCATTTGCATCCATGTGCATGCATGTGGATGTGCATATACATGTATTTAAGTATATGTTAATGTATATATATATATATATATATATATATATATATATATATATATATATATATATATATATATATATATATATATATATATATATATATATATATATATATATATATATATATATATATATATATATATATATATATATATGCAATAATGCATGCATGCAAGTCTTTTTATGTGGTTGTAGAAATGTTTGTGCATATGCATGTGTATGTGTGTGTATGTGTAAGTGTATGTGCACATGTATGTGTGTGTATATATGTGTGTGTATGAGCATGTGTATATGTGTATATGTGTGAACGTGCATATTCATCATGTATAAGTGTATATGTGCATATCAATAAGTATGAGTGTGCAATAAAGAGAGAGAGAGAGAGAATTCAAAGAGAGAAAGAGGTAGAATTAGAGAAACAGAGACAGAGAGAGACAATAAAATAGAGATTAGACAAAACAACAATTCTGCAAGCGATTGTTTCAGCTAGTAAGCGTAGCACAATTGCAAACGTTGGAGAGCTCCTCGATCAGATGCATGAAGATGCCAATCAAAGAGCCTCCAACATTTTAACTTTTTTCCTCAAAAAGCCATTGTGTAAGCGATGGTAAGGCGTCATAAAAAGCACTGCAATCGATGTCGCATAAGCGACGTTACTTACCATCACTTATGCGATGCAAAAAGCGTCGCTTATGCGACACTTTTTTAAATTGTCGCTTTGGCGACGCTCATTGGGAGCATCACACATCCCGTCATGCCGCATGTCGATTAAACCATCCTTTTGCTCATTGTTTAACCGAAGTCCACGCTTGACGCTTTCTGTGATGTTCTTTGCAATTTTATAGTGACGAAATTGTGTCGCCTTAACCATTGCTATGTACCCGTATTCCTTGTAGTGGTTGCACTCTTTTTGTCCATATCACATAATATGGGTCTACGGCTCATATTCTTCGTAAGTTCAGGGTGATTTATTATAGGCTAGTAGTTTCATTGGGACCATATATTGCAAACCGTAATGCTAGTTGCTTTTGGGCCCACTGATTCAATCTTTATCGTCTTGCGATGCCAATTGATCTGGCCTTCTTTTGGTTGACTAGTTGACCATAGCACCTTTCCATAGGCTTTTTTTAAGGAAACTAGTTTTAAAAACTTTTGCACCCCTTTGATGCACCATGATGCTGGTGGTCCCTTCACGGTGCACACCCTCCACATTCTACTTTCATTCACTTCTCCATGCATCTTCTCGTTGGTTGGGCAGCCGTATATTTTCTTCATTTATTACCATTATGAGTGATTTTGTGATCTTCATCATCGTCGTTATTGTCATCTATATTTATCCCTTGACATTTTATTTCTTTCTTTTATTGTGTGTTTTGTGTGTGTGCAACTAATGCATATTGTGTATTTGTGTATTGCGTCCTCCTACGTAGCATGTATCTAGCTGCCATGGAAGCCCTCCTACACCTCGCTGAGTTTGGTGATGACATGTCCCCCAAGCTAGTCGAGTACTTCCATGTATGAGGCTTGCTCCCTTATGCTAAGTTGCCATGGCACACAGTGCCAGCACATGCCCTCTCAATGACCCTTGCCCGTGCTATAGCAAATTCTTCCACCTCCATCAAGTCATGGACTATTGTGGAGTCGTTCTTTACGACTTGCATTACAATCAACACTATCATCTCCCATCTTAGGATGCCTAACAGGGGCTGCAATGAGGTTCACTAATTACCTCTAGAGACCATGAATGAGTTGTTTCCTTGCAAGTCCTCCAATGAATATGCCATAATGTGCCGATTACCTTCGGAGTGCCATTCACTCCAGTTTCTCCTCACAACCATTAATTAGCAAAAATGCAATTATGGTATCTCTCAACCCATGTACTCCATCATCCACATAGCTCCCCATGACCGAGTGAATTGGGCTATGTTCTATTTCATCCGCATTCACAAAGAATGCCAGACGGTTGTAAAACAGGTAGCCAAAACCTCATTGCCTCATGTGTTTTCCTTACTCCATCCTGATGCTCCCTCAGTCATACCTGCCTCCATTGTTCCTCCCTTACTTCTTGATTCCTCTCTCTCATCTCACATTGATCACAATGATAAGGAAGAAGCAAACTCAATGCTTTGGTTTTTTGCTCGCAAGGGTGAAGGTGTTGTGGAGGTCAATACACCTGCTTCAAGTTCTTCATCAACTCATGCCATAGCTAACATCATTGTTATACTTAAAGAGGTTCCCATCATCACAGTGGTTTTTGCCACTTGTTGTCCACCAGATGTGGAAGGTGCCATCCACCTTTGGGGGGGGGGGGTGGTGACAAAGAACATGCTTTGCCACAAAAGGACAATGTTATCATTTCATTCGCAGTCACACACTCGTCTGTAAAGACGATCCTTAGTTCAATGATCATATAAGTGAGCCACCCACCTTCAACCACTTATAACCATAGTGACCTCTGCTCCCATTATCTCTTCAGATGTCACTTCTAGGATGACCAACAGACTGTACTCATGCCACCTGCCTCTCTAGATTACTCTCCTCCCCACTCCACTAAAATCAATATAACCCATCGCTCATCACCTATGCTTCTTCTTCCTACCAGGTCCTCATTTCACTTAGGCATTAGTACCCACCTTCGCTTGTAGATCTGTCCAAGGTGGGTTAATACTTGATCTAGGCCTCTGACATGCTACAATCCTAGTTGGATGCAAAAAAGTAGATGATCAAGGATGAACTTCAACTCAAATTGCATATGAAGAAAGTAGATATTGCTTCTCTTCAGGAGGAGATTCTAGTCTTCAGAGCAAAGGAATCACAATTATAACAACATGTGACCGAAAAAGAATAAGAATTGGGATAGTTGTGCAAAGAGTTAGCCAAAAATAATGCAACATTGGAAAGAGTTGGCTCTGTGTTGGATACTACTACTGAGAAGGTTAATGTACTAGAGTAAGTTTGTGCCCAAATTGAAGCTAAATCTATGGAGTGGGAAACTGAGCTAACAGCTACAAAGGAAGAGTTATTCTAGAAAGCACAAGCCTTGATTGATGAAATTGGCATTACTATTAAATTGAAGGAGGAATTAGAAGCCACTCAAAAGGAGCAACATGCCTACTTTAGGACAATAGAATTTGAGGCCCAAAAGCTATAGAGATTGGAGAATATGCTTAGTGATCAAGCTAAGAGGCTAAAGAAGCTAAAGAAGCTGGAAGTTGAAGTTGAAGATAGTAGAATCCGGGGTCACGCTGCACTGAAGAACAATTACAAGAATCGTTTTTGATGGAATAGTGTCAATCTATGATTGACAAAGATGCTTCAGCAAGTTCTTCAAGCCCTGATGCTCAATTGCTCAATGCAGAGCATGTTTAGAAATTACTTAAAAGTGTTACAAAAATAGATTAAATGAATTTCCTGCACCCTGTACATACAAGATCTCGTAGATGATGACTTTTTGCTTAAGGGTTTGAGTCCATTGTGCGTGCCAGTGGTAGGCCACCGGTGCAATTATTTGTAACTTTTCATATTTTTGGTGAAGTTCTCTATTGGCCCAACCATTGTAGTTTGTTCACAAAGTAATACAAGAAGAGTTGCATCTACGTGAGCCCAACACGGCGAGTCTATGGGACCTGTTGTCAGTGGAGGAGCGCTCTATAGATAGATTTCTCTTAATTGCTATGTTCAGTATCATGGTGTTGATTCTATATTAGTCGATCATTAAGTATTAAGTGTCATGATTAAGTTAACTTGTGATAAAGATTAATTACAAAAGTTAATCGGTGATGTACTGTAGATTATATATGAATTGTTAAACTGATTGTTAACTTATATGCACAGTCGTTGGTAAGTGAATACGGTGAGGAATTTATATCATTGGACAGTGAAGTGTAGAGGTAAGTGTTTAGGCAATAATTAGTAAGTATCAGGAATGTATTGACATATAGTGAAGTATAGAATCAATATTGAATAATATTCAAGAAAGGTTGATATGGAGAGAGGATTACTGGTAGTAGCATTGTATTTCAATAAATTGTCTTAACAAATTACCTTATTGGTAGGAGTGGGAAGATACCAAGGGTTCTATCTATAGACTCTTGCCATCCAAAGAACCTTGATAACCTATTCTATCCACTTTAGTTTTGCCACACAAAGTCAAATCAATAGTAGAGGTTAACAATCTCCATAAAGTACGAGTATTTCCTCATTTCTCTCAATTTGAATTTTCAATTTCTATTTAAAAATTAGAGGATTCAACATCTTGTATTACCTTATCCATGTAAGCAAAATGAGAAGACATCTAGCTATGATATGATAATTGATGTTCTATTTTCTACATCCTCCTAGATTTTTTGGTCCTAGATCACTTTAATTTGTTTTATTATCTGATAAGCAAGATGATTTTAACATCTCAATGCAACTATGGAATATGGTTGCCCTCCACAAGGTCCACAAAGAGTGGTATATGCTCAATGTTCTCAAATTTTTTCTATACATCTACAAAGAATCTGAATGAAATCTTTTAGACTTAGACTAGACTTGGAGAGCTATCTAACAAGCTTTTAACCATGCAAAATTAGGTTTATCTCAACTTAAAGAACCATCCACTACAAGACATGCTATTTGTTTGCAACACTCTCCTACCTATGTGCAAAAATATAGCTTCACAAACTTGGTGATTTCTCAACTCACTCATTTGAGAACTTGAAACATTGGCACACTTTGGAGCACTTTATGGGAGACCAATGAAGCTTGAAATCAATAGAAATGAGTAAAATGATAGAGAAAACAAGGCTCTGCAATATGGTACAATGAGATTTGTGAAAGCTTAACCACACCCCTAGATGGAGAGAAGCAAGATCATGAGAAAATGAGATAAGCAAGCAAGGGGGCTACTTGTGGGAGTTAATACTTCACTAAACTAATTAAGAAACTTGCAAAGTTCATAGAACAAAGGAAACAAAGGTAAAATGGTGCTTATAAAGAACTTTTACTTTTCCTTTAATCTAGCTAACCACCCACCAATCAATGTCGGTGCACTTTTAAGTGGGTGATTGATGAGATTTGAATTTTATTGAGTTTGCTAAAGCTTCTAACTGGATTCCATGAGTTTGGGTCCCACTTTTTTATTGTTCCACTTGAAAACTCATGGATGAGTTTTTTCTACATGGTCTAGTCTTGATTTTCAAAACTCCCCTTCAAGTCTCAATGTATAGGTCCTTCATTCCAATGCATGCATTAAAGTGTTGTATCTATACTGCATCCAAAGATTTGCTAAACATATCTGCATATTGGTCCATTTTATTGACATTTTCCACCCTCACATCTTTTGACATGATCTTGTCTCTAATAAAGAGGTAATGCACTTATATATGCTTTGGCCTTGCATGGAACACTAGATTTTGAGCCAATCATTTCTACTTATGCTATCGTAAAGAATAAGTTATTGATTAACCTAGAAATTGATGGATTTAATACCTTACAATTGCACACTAGAAGTGCAATGAATCCAATACCTATGGCCCTTCATACACCTTTCTTAGTACCCTACAAAAAAACTCTGATTCACGTGCCTTACACTAATTCAAATCACCTAAGCTTTTAGACAGACTTATTATCATTCATAAGCTCTCCAACAAGCTATAGAACACCTCAAATGGATCTGTTTAGGTCAGTCAAAAATTCTCTAAATAACGAACTATGTAGCGATGTAGGGTATGCAGAAATTAGGGTTACAAGGTTACACCAATTTCTCTGCACATAAAATCGATTTCAAGACCCCCTCTGTGAAAATGTAAGAAAAATATATAAGCTAAAGAATGCACCTTAAATAAGGGTATGAGAGGTCTAATGGTAGCCTTGTTTTCCATAGGGCTAAAAGTCTCCTCATAATCCACCCCTCTGTGTTTGTGTGAAGCCTTTGGTTATTAGTCTAGACTTATACCTTGCCAACCTGCCATCTCCATTCCTCTTAGTCTTGTACACCCACCTGTTTTGGACTATCTTCATGCGTTCCTTCTTGGGAACTAGTTCCCAGGTGTTGTCCTCCTTAAGATCTTAGAATACTTCATACATAGCCTTCCTGGACTCTAGTTTGGTCTTTTCCTCTTCATAAGAATCTGGCTCTTGATCTACAATGACATTCATCATGTATGCATAGTGCTTTGCCATGAAAGAACCATATGTATACCTTTGTGGGGCTCTCTTCATCCATTTAGGCCTCCTTTCTTGACCTTTGGGATATTGCTTCTTGAGTCTATTGAGCTTTACATTAGGAGTAATGACCTCCTCAAGCTCTTCTTCTTCTAACTCTTCTTGAGTATCCCTAGTGTCATAATCTGTCTCTTGCAACCTTCTATACTATGAAGTAGGGGATGATATTTCACAATCATAAGTGTAAGAGTCATCATATGAGTGAACCTTAGATGTAGAAGCATCTGCTTGATTGATTGTGATTGAATCTTGAGGTTGAATCTGCACATCAAAGTCTACATACTCCTCTTGATGCTCTTCATCCAACTTTGCCTTGCCCTTGTCTCCATACCATGACCTTGACTCATCAAAGACAACATATCTTGAAACATATGGCTTTTTTGATAGAGGGTTGTATAACTTGTAGCCTTTTTGCTCATTTGAGTAGCCAATGAACACACATTTCTCACTCGGGCTCTAATTTTGTTCTCACTTCACTAGGAATATGAAGAATGCATCATCCAAATACATGGAGGTGGTCCATGGTTGGTTTCTTGCCATAATACACTTTGTGTGGAGTCAACTTGTGTACATAACCTTTTGGAATTTTTTTATCAAGTAACAAGCTATATTCGTAGCCTCAACTCAATAAGAGAATGGTAACATACCTTCATTCATGAGATATCTATCTATCTCAAGCAAAAGCCTATTCTTCCTCTTGACAACACCATTTTCTTGAGGGGTCTGCTTGCATGTAAAGTGCCTCTTTATGCCATTTTCATGCAAGTACTTTGTGAATTCCTTGGAGAAATATTCTCCCCCTCCATGTGACCTTAGTGTCTTGATGTGTGCATCATGTTTGTTTTCAACAAGGGACCTAAACTTTTGAAAGCATGAAAGCACTTCAGATTTTTCTTCGATAACATATAGCCATAACTTTCTTGAGTGGTCATCAATAAAAGTGAAAAAGTACCTAGCTCCTCCCAATGAAGCCTCTCTACTAGGGCCTCATATATCTAAGTGTATAAGCTCTAAGAGCTTAGGGGATCTCTACTCAATCTTTGGAAATGGCTTCCTTTCTTGCTTACCTAGCAGAGAAGCATCAAAAAACTCACATAGACCTTGGCCCTCAAGATTTGGTAGTCCTTGCACTAAACCAACTTTGCTCATGCTTTTTGATTTGGGAGTATTGATATGTCCTATCCTCTTGTGCCAAAGATTAATCTTTGCAATCCTTTTGTTACTAGTCATCACATCACGTACCTTGTTGTGTGTAGGATCAACATCTAGTGTGGAAAATTTGGCTTCTTTCCTTCCCTTGGAAATTGCATTTACTCCTTGCTTCACCATGCACCCTTTTGCATCAAATATAACCTCCATAACTCTCTCTACCATCTTTCCTACAGAGATAAGGTTCTTGGAAATAGATGGAACATGAAGCACATTTTTAAGAGTCTTGACATATTTACCTTCACCTATCTTCACATCTCCCACATATGTAATAGGATGCTCAGTGTTATCTCCTATCTCCACACAACATTTTGAGCTTGGGACTTGCATATGAAAAAAACAGTCCTCCATACATGACATGTGATTCGAGCATCCAGAGTTTATGTACCACCTTGTGTCCTTGGGATCGCCATGTCTCATGGCTAGGAGGGTCTCCTTCTCATCATCCTTCTTGGAGTTGTTAGCATAATTCCCTTGCTCCTTCTTCTTCTTTCCTTAATCATCCTTGAACTAGCTATTTGAATAAATATGATTATGGTTACCACATATAAAACAAGTTTTACCTTGATGAGGGTTGTTCTTCCCTTTGACATTCTTGCCCTTCCTTGAAGATGATGCCTTTCTATCTCCTTCTGAACATGAATCTTCTTCCTTGGACTACTTGCACTTGCTTTTTCCTCCTTTCCCCTTCTTTTCACTCTTTCCTTTTGCCTTTACTAGCATATATGACCTGTGAGTGACCATCCTTCTTGGATGTGTCTCCTATGGCAACCTCTTCTACTACTAGGTGTGGGATCAACTCCTCAAGAGTTGGTAGAGGATCTCTATACAAGATGGTAGTAATGAGGGGATTCAACGTCTTCCCCTCTCGGCCCTTTGAGAGTAATCTGGACAAGGTCTTCCTCATCTACTTTGTAGCCACTGGTTGCCAATTGCTTCTTGAATTCCTTCACCTTCAGGTGTAGTCAACAATAGATTGACCACTACCCTTCTTCAAAGAATGGAGTTCATTCTTAAGATGCATCTTTTTGCTTCTTGTGGAAGTGGCATATATCATCTCTAAGGTCTCCCAAACATCTCTAGCATGATGAAACCATGATATATGACCAATTATAGTGTTAGAGATTATGTGTGATATGCAGAAGATAGCTCTCCTATTCCTTTCCTCCCAATCTTTCAACATTTTCAATTCTTGATTGGTGACCTTTGGATCTTTAGGATTCACATCAGGCTTGTCTTCATCTCCAAACACAATAGGCCATTAATGTTTGCTCATGAGGTAGTTTATGACTTTGAACCTCCATGGTTGGTACTTGTCTTTGTCAAGCAACTCCACTTTTTGACCTAGATATGCCATAATGAATGGGAATTAGGTTTAGAATGAAATGCACCTCTTAGCCTTGATATCCAAGGTTTTTTTCCTCCTAGAGTCTTCAAAGGATGTTTCCTACTATAACGCCAATTGTTGGAATTTAATCCCTCAGATTTTCACACTAGAAGTAAAATGAACCCAATACCTAGGTCCCTCTATACACCTTTTTTGCTACCCTATAGAAAAACTTTTGTTCACCAGCCTTACATTGATTTGAATCACCTAAGCTTTTCAACACACTTATTATGCTTTATAAGCTTTTGAACAAGCTATATGAGACCACAAATGGATCTATTTAGGTCAGCCAACAATGCTATACAAAACAGACTATGCAAAGATGTAGGATATGCAAAATGTAGGGTTACAACGATACACCAATTTCTCTGCATATAAAATTGATTTCAAAATGCACTCTTAAGAAAATTAAGATACATATATAAGCTAGCAACTTCACCTTAAATCGCTTGAATTGGATATGTTTAGCAAGTGTTACAAGTGTTATAAGTGGACTATGTCCATACCTACAAGAGACTAGAGGGGATGTGGGCCTGATAGCTCCTCCTTGCTCCTTCTATGTGCATATAACACCCTTCTGTACATTTTTCCTAGCTTGGACTGATGCATTTTAGCTCCTTGATCCTTGGATGACTCTCTCCTTGAGAGTCCTTGAGTACACGCCTCTTAGTCTTCAATGACCTAGAAGACTTCCATGCATTTGATGATTCTTCACCTTCTTTTATAGCTTTTGGATGCCTCTCCCAACTTTTCCACTAGCTTACAACTGCCTTGCTTGACCTTGAGACCACTCTAAGTGATTTGAGTTATGACTTTTGTCCACATTAAGGTCTTTTGACCCCTTTATCCACCTATAAAGCTTGCATAGTTCATATTTTCAATAGAAATCAACATTAGCAAACAACTTCTTGATCCATATAATCTCACATGAGGCTTCTGCTAACCATCTATAATCAAATGCAGTTAAGGAGAGAGTCACTGTTGGTTGTTTCTTTGACTGCATGAGATGGTCTTCTACCCTAGCATGATAACATATCCACTAGTGTGTTGATATATTTAGGTAGTAATGTGCGTGAACACTATAGGACTGCGGAGGCACTTTTCCCCTCTTTAGGAGGTTTTTTCCCCAGCTTATATATATGCCTATTGCCCTAATGGGCTACTTATCTTTGTACATTTTCTAGTAATACATTCAGTATTGTGTGTTGTGCTCCTTCTTCTTCCTTGTGCCATTCGCATGCTTCCGCAAACGTCTAACTCCAACAATTGGTATCAGAGCAGGTCATCGCTTCATCTAGGGAGTCGTCGACACCCCTCCAGTCATAGTCTCAGAATTGCTCCTTTCTGCCTCTGAACGCACTATGGTAGCGCTTGTGTAGGCTATTTTGTCTTTTTGTGCTAAAGGTATATACCAGTTTTGGTTCACTAGTATAAGCATCTCAAAGTCTGCTATAGGTCTAGCAAAATTTGTCTGGGCAATTCTGTTCAACTTTTTGAGATACAGTCAATTTTCTACATCAAGGTATTTTAGTCACCAGCCATGGCTAAAAGCAGTGACGTATTCCGTATGTTGGGTGTTGACGATAAGTTGGATGGTACCAACTACCCGTTATTGACTTATATGATGCGACATGTATTGGTTGCAAAAGGACTGTGGAACATTGTGCAAGGTGTTGAAAAATGTCATATCACACCTGCAACTGTTACAACTACAGGTATTGAAGCTGATGTAGAAGGTGTTGAAGATGTGATATTCTGCATATTCATGTCCGTGCTGCGGTTTTTGCTATACTGACTTCAGAGAAAATTTGTTGGGATGGCAGAGATTCCCAGACCCATGCATTGATAGCTTTGTCTATCAAACGTGCCATTATTCTCACATTCGCTCTTGAAGAACAGCTAAGGATGCTTGGGATACACTTACCACATTGTACAAAGATAGGAATGAGGCTCGTGTTTCTTACCTCCAAAATTAGTGGGAGAGTGAGCACATGAATGAAGGTGATTCTATGGACAGTTTTCTAACAAAGATCAAAGATTTGAAGGAATAATTGATTTCTGCTAATGAGGTTATACTAGATAGCTCACTTGTGTAGACCATTCTGAATGGTCTTCCTGATACATATCAGAGTTTTGCTTCTACTATTCGGTTGATGATGAAAGGCAATCCAAATGCCTTGTCATTTGAGGAGTTAGTCTCTGTTGTGTTGCAGGATATCCATTGAAGGCAAAGTCCAAAGTGTTCATGTGCTTCAAACAATTTTTGGTTTTGGCTGAAAATCTGTCAGCATGTAAAATGGGCAACCTCCATGCACCTCTATCATATCATACTCGTTCAAGCTCTCATAGTGCCTCTTTTGCGTCAGATTTCTATGCTATGGTTGCATCTAGTTTTTGTGATGTGAATGAGCCTATTTTGTTTGATGAAGCACGAAATTCAGAAAATTGGATGACTGCTATGCAATCTGAATATGATGCTATAATGAAGAATGGTACTTGGTCTTTATGTGACTTGCCTCCTGGCAAGAAGGCCATTGGGACTAAGTGGGTATACAAGTTGAAGCCTAAGCCTAATGGTACAGTTGATAGGTATAAGGCTAGCCTTGTTGCAAAGGGTTATGCGCAAGAAAGAGGCATTGATTTTGATGACACCTTTGCACCTACTTGCTGAATAAGTATTGTTCGTAGCATCTGTGCATTTGCATCTCATCATGATTGGAATGTACATCAGTTGGATATCAAAACAACATTTCTGAATGGTGACTTGCATGAAGAAGTGTACGTTTTTCAGCCGCATGGCTTTGTGTAGAAAGGGCAAGAGAACAAGGTGTGAAGGTTAAAGAAGGCATTATATGGCTTAAAGCAAGCACCACGTGCTTGGTATGAAAACATACATGCCTATCTGATTGCACATGGTTTTGGGAACAGTCCAACTGAAAGCACCTTATATGTTAAGCGTGCTAATGATGTACTTCTGATCGTTGTGGTTTATGTTGATGAGATGCTGCTCACTAGTCCTCATGAGAGGCATATTGCTTATTTTAAGGCTGATTAACATGCCTCATTTGAGATGTTTGATTTGGGGCATTTGCATCACTATTTGGGCATTCAATTTATGCAAGTTGATGGTGGAATGGCTTTGTGTCAAATGAAATATATTGACACATTATTGCAATGTTTCGACCTTGAAGATTGTAAGCCTATTGCCACTCCTATGGAAACAGGTTTACGATTGATTCTTCAAGATGGTGGAGATGCATTTGATGTTGTTCTCTATCAACACGCTGTTGGAAGCTTGATTTACTTATGCATTACTCGGCCAGATATTCAGTTTGTTGTCTCATAGATGAGCAAGTTTATGCATTGCCCAGGTCTCAAGCATTGGCAGGCGCTTAAATGCATCTTTTTCTACTTGAGTGGTACCCTGCTACTTGGGTTATTTTATCCTAAGCGGGGATAATTGCCGCTAGATTTGCATGCTCTTTCTGACTCTAACTCGGCTGGTTGCTATGACACTCGTGTGTCCACTAGTGGTTCTTGCTTCATGCTTGGTAGCTTATGTATATCTTGGTTGAGCAAGAACTAGCCTACTGTGGCCACTTCTAGTTGTAAGGCTAAGTATAGGGCAGCTTTCACAACGACTGTTGACTATGTGTGGCTCAGATGCCTTATGGCTGATTTGGGTGTTGATCAATCTTCTGCCACCACCATCTTCACTAACAGTGAGAGTGCATTGGTAGTTGTGAGGAACCCTGTGTTCCATGCTCCCACTAAGAACATTGAGGTGCATTATCATTATGTCAGGGAGAGGTTCTCTCCTGGGGAGATGAGCTTGGCATATGTGCCCACGCAAGAGAACATTGCAGACCTTTTCATGAAGGCTCTACCTAGGGAGAAGTTTGAAGCTTTCCACAAAGCTTTGGGCTTACTTCCTTTTGTGGAGTGATTTCCACATAGCTTGGCACTTCCTTATGCATGAGTGCCAGATCCTTGTTCACCGCATCGCTTCAAGGGGGATTTGTTGATATATTTAGGTAGTGATGTGTGTGAAGACTCTAGGATCGCCGGGGCACTTTTTTCCCTCTTTAGAAGGTTTTTTTCCCTCTTTAGGAGGTTTTTTTCCCCTGGCTTGTATATACGCCTATTGCCCTAAAGGGCTACTTATCTTTGTACATTCTCTAGTAATACATTCAGTATTGTGTGTTGTGCAACAAGCTTCTTCTTCTTCTTCCTTGTGTTGTTCGCATGCTTCCACAGACCTCTAACTCCAACATAGTGCTCCTCTTGTCATCTTTCAAACTTGACCAATCAACATCACAATAATCTTGTACATGTAATCCATAATTAAATAGGTTATATGTCCCTTCTTTCATTGATCCTTTAAGTTAACTAAGTATCCTTTTGGTTGCAATAAGATGAGGTACTCTAGATGGCTTAAAAAATTGAGATAACACTCCAAGTAATGGTGCAATATCTGGTGTTGTTATAGTAGCATGCAAAAGAGAACCAACTATTGACCTATACATTGTCACATCCTTCACCTCACCTTCAAAAGCACTTAGTTTAACATTTACCTCTAATGGATTTGAAATCCTCTTGCAATCACATAAGAAAAGCTTCTTCAAAACATCTAGATTGTATTTCATTTGCATCAAGTATATACCTTCTTCTTTGTATAGTTCTTCAATCCCAAGGAAGTACCTTAAAGTCCCTGAATTAGATATTTTAATCTCACATCCAAAATTCCTCTTTATGTCCTTGATGTTGGCTTCATCATCCTATTTACTCATCAAATCATCAACAAATATACAAGCGGAAACATTTTTAATACATTCTTTCTCTAGAAAGAGTACTGATGGGTCTGCATGACTATCATTATATTCACATTTTATCAAGTAATCCACAAGTTTTTGGTTCAAGGTCCTTGGGACTTGATTAATTCCATAAAGAGCCTTCTCAACCTTACATATATGATGTGTAAAGCTCTTATCTTCAAATCCTTAGGGTTGCTCCATGAGGTCTACCTCTTGAACATCTCCATTGAGGAAAGCATTCTTCACATCCAACTCGTACATCTTCTAATCTTTGACATTGAAATTGAAATCAAACTCCTTATGGTAATCATCTAAGCTACAAGATGGAATTTTTCCTCAGATTCTATGCCATAGGTTTGAGCGAAACCTTTGGAAACCAACTTCACTTTATACCTAGAGAAGCTCCCATCTCCATGCCTCATTATCTTGTACACACATTTGATGCCAATGATTTTTTGACATGTGAAAGGTTGGGTTTTCTACAATGCAAAGCTTCATAAGTTGTAGCTCCAGGTACTCCCATTGCAGAACATGTATTCATAATGTAAGTGGTCAACATGTGACCATCCAAGCTGACACATATCCTTTCTTCATTTCTCTGACATGTATAGTGGTCATGCCCATATATATCACAGATACTTCATTGAGCTTTATTAGATTTATCTACCAAGAGTGATGGCACATTTGTTTTCTTGCTAGCTCACTCATTTGCCGACATTAGGATTTTCCTTATGTACTATTCCTTATATATTGCACTTGTTGTATTGTTGCTTTAGGTCATTCTTGTATATTCATTTTATTTAATAAAAGAAGAAGAAGAAGAAGATCATTCTTCCTTGCCTCAATCTGTGTGTGTGCTTCTCCTTGATTGTGAGTGTGTGTGTGTGAGCTTTGACATGGTATCAGAGCTAGTGTGGTTGTAGAGAGCTCATGGAGAATGTGGAGAATACATGAGAAGGCATGGAGAAATCACGATTCACAAACGACCTTAGATTGCTACGAAATTTGGCGACCTCCATTTAGATCCCGCAAGGTGGGGCCCATAGAAAAATAAGGTTTGTTCACAAAATTGTAACTTGCATCCTATCTGAATGAACTCATATATTCCATATCCAAAATTTCAAGCGATTCTATGTACTGATGATACATGAAAATTGCGTTTTTCTTAGATCAAATTGTCACGTCAAAAAATGCATACAGATAATGAAAGGAAAGCAATCTTGTTGTTATGCACCTTGCCAACATCATGGGATACATTTTGCATAGCTATTAGCAATAGTGCGCCTGGTGGTAAACTTTTCCATGATGACATATGTGGAGCCCTCTTGAGTGAGGAGTTTCATAGAAAATCTATGGTTGCCACTCAGAGTGGAGATGCACATAATGTTCATGATTCTTACCAAGGAAAGAATCAGCAACGTGGCAGGAGCAAGAACAAGGAAACGAATGGTCAATGGAATAAGAGTAGAAATCAAGGAAGAGGGATATCGAACGCCATTATTTTAATAAGAAACGAAACATGAAGAAATATTGTTATGCATTAAAGAATGCTTAAGGTAAAAGATAGAATGTTGATGGGCATGTTAAACAAATACCTGCACCATTTACTTTGACTATAAAGTTGAAGAAATAAATGCTATTTTTGATGATGTTGATGTGTTGACACTTGATAGTACTATGCCAATTGAGGCTCTTATGGTTGATTCTCTTTCCCACACATGGCTGCTAGATTTTGGTGCTTTCTTTCCATGTGACACCACAGAGAGAATCATCCTCTAATTATGCAACAAAGTCTCTTGGTACTATGGAACTTGGCGACTCTTACTAGTGTGATGTTGTGGGGATTGGAGATGTGATTTTGCAGTTAATTGATGGTTCAAAATTTACTATGCATAATATACGCCATGTATCTCAGTTATCACACAGTTTGATGTCAATTGGTGAACTTCATGACCTTGGTTCCAAGGAAGTCTTCAAAGGGCAATATGGTTATTGCAAAAGGAAGCAAATTTTGCTCACTTTATCCTTTATTCATATCGCAAAAAGAACAATTGTTAGTTGTTACTAAAAGAACCTATGGCTTGTATTTGGAATGTTCCTTTGGGCCATATATCTCGTAGTGGGATGGAAAAGCTTTCTCGTTCTGGCTACTTACCTATGTTATCTTTCTCTGATTTTTCATTTTGTGAGCATTTTCAATATAGAAAGCAAACTAGAACTATGCATATAATGCACATTGATTCGTCAGTTGAGCCTTTAGATCTCGTTCAAATAGATGCGTGTGGTCCTATGCTTACAAGGTCATTAAGTGGTCCTCTTTACTTTGATGCCACTAGAAAAGTTTGGGTATATCCTATCAAATCAAAGAATGAGGTATTCCCTACTTTTAAAAAATGGCTTGCTTCAATTGAGACTGAAAAAGGAACTAAGCTCAAAGCTTTGCGTTCAAATAATGGGGGTGAGTATACCTCACATGAATTCAGCCTTTTCTATGAGTCTAGAGGAATTCATAGAGATTTTACTACTCCTCATACCCTAGTATAGAATGGTATAGCTCAAAGGATTAATAGAACTATTCAGGATAAAGTAGTCTCTATGCTACATCATGCAAACCTTTCATAAGGCTTTTGGGTAGAAATAGTATTGATTGCAGTTCAAGTGATTAACCTTTCCCCTAGTACTACTAAATATCTGAAAGTGGCACAAGAGCTATGGACAGGAAAGCCATCATAATATGATCATCTTCAAGTTTTCGGGTGTGAAGTATATGTTCATATACCCAAGAATCTTAGACAAAAGTTTGATCATAATTCAAAGAAATGCATTTTTCTTGGATATGGTCAAGAAGGACAATTTGGATGTCACTTATGGGATCCTAAAAATCGGTCAGTGATCAGATGTAGTGATGTCATTTTCAATGAGTCTAACATGCATAAACAACCCATTAAGGAGGTTGAAGTGAGAAGAGTGGTGTTTGAGGATACTAGTCCTTTAGTTAGCATGCATAAAAGTGCTGCACATAGGGACGTTCAAGAGAATGTACAATGAGATCAGTCTTCATATGTTCTTGTTCATCAACCATTGAGATGCTTTGCACATGTCTCACATCCACCTACTAGATATGTTCCAAGTTTAGATTTTTTTATGCTAATAGATGCTGATAAGCCTTCTTGCTACAAAGAGGCTATGCAAACAAAGGATCATGTGAAGTGGGAGCGTGCCATGAATAGTGAGTTGGATTCTATTAATAAGAATGGTACTTGGGATTTAGTACCTTTGCCAAAGGACAAGAAATCTTTGCCATGTAAATGGGTATATATGCAAAAATTCACATGAGATAGTGCTTTTGCAAAGTATAAAACATGACTTTTTGCAAAGGGTTTTAAGCAACAACATGGTGTTGATTATATGAAATATTCTCTCTAGTTGTCAAGATGACTACTCTGCGCATGTTGCTTGATTTCGTTGCAATGGAGGACTTTGAACTAGTCCAATTGGATGTGAAAATTGCTTTCTTGCATGGAGATCTTATAGATGAGATCTATATGGAAAAACTAGAGGGTTATGTAAGTTGTGGCAAGGAAAGTCTAGTTTGTAAGCTGAAGAAGAGCTTATATGGACTCAAGGATATTCTCGAAGCAATGAGGATCATTGTCTCTACACAAATAGATGCTCAAATGGCAGCTTGATATGTTTGATACTTTATATCGATGATATGTTGATTGTTGGGAAGTCCTCTTATGACTTGTCAATTCTCAGGAGTAAAAGATGCATATACTTGTCTCAAAGTGAGTACATATCGAAAGTACTTCACAAGTTCAATATGTAGGGTGGGAAGGCATTGAGTACACCTTTACCCACATATGTGAAATTGAGCAAGGATGATTGCCTCAAATTAGATGAGGAAAAGGAATTCATGACCAAAATTCCCTATTAGTCTACTGTTGGTAGTCTCATGTATGCTATGGTAGCTACAAGAACAAACATTGCATTTGTAATGGGAGCTTTGAGCCCATATATTTCTATGTTGGCAAGAAACATTGGGAATTGGTCTAGATGATTTTGAAATATCTGAGTGGTACTAAGGACAAAGTTCTATGCTTCGGTAGAGGGAAAGCATCCATTATTGGTTATAGAGATTTTGACTATGCTCGTTGTGTAGACAATCATGAGTCTACATCAAGGTACATTTTTCATTCTTCTAGAGGTGCTATCTCTTGGAGATCTTGTCTTCAAGAATGTACAGTTGTTTCCACCACAGAAGTAGAGTATTTTGAAGCAAGTGAGGCATGAAAGGAAGCATTGTGGCTTTCTCATCTTGCTTATGATATGGATTTACCTCAGCATGTAGCTCGTTTGCTTAGCGACAGTCAGAGTGCGATTGATTTGGCTAAGAATACAGTCTATCATGCAAAGACCAAGCACATTGAGGTGCGATATCACTTCATTAAAGTTTTCTTAGCCACTGAGCATATTATTCTTGAGAAGGTTCACACTCGAGATAATGATGTAGATGCTTTGACTAAAGCTCTACCATAGGATAGATTTCGACACTATTGTCACTTGGTAGGAGTTACTTGATGTTTATCATTCTTTATTTTTCTCCCATAGTTAATTTGGCCATATTGGCCTTTGCTGGGAGATTGTTCCTATTACTGTCCATGTGAAAGGCCTAATGGCCACCAGACACTTCTTTGTATATCTTCTTTAATAAAAAATATAGTGGCCTGGTCAGCCGCACATTGTAAGTTCGACAACATTTGTAACACCTAAGAAGTCTGTGTTCGTACTCCCTATGTACTCTATTTTTCTACGTATTCTGTAACCTCTGTGCAGAGTAATGTTTGCAATGCTTAGAGGTCTGTTTTCTACTCTGAGATACTGTCAAGGAGCTCTTGAGAAGGAGAGTGCACTACGGTGCATCGCCATCAAGATACTTCAGTGGATGTACAAGTTGAAGCATAGGCTTGATGGAATAGCTGATAGGTATAAGCCTAAGCTTGTTGCAAAATGTTATGCTCAAGAAAGAGGCATTGATTTTGATAAGACCTTTGCTCCTACAAGTGGCATGACCACAATTTGTAGCATCCGTGCACCTCTAGCTCATCATGGTTATAATGTACATTAGTTGGACATTAAAATTGCATTTCTGAATGGTAACTTGCATGAAGAAGTGTATGTTTTTCAACCCCGTGGCTTTGTGCAGAAATTGAATGAAAACAAAGTGTGGAAGCTCAAAAAGGCATTATATGGTTTGAAGCAACCACCATGTGCTTGGTATGGAAACATACATGCCTGCTTGATTGCACATGGTTTTAAGAACAATACAACTGAGTGCACATTATATGTTAAGCATGCAAATGATGTGCCTTTAATCATTGTTTTCTATGTTGATCACATGTTGTTCAGTAGTCCTCATGAGAAGCATATTGCTATTTTAAGGCTGATTTTCTTGCCTCATTTGAGATGTCGGATTTCACGCATCTACATCATTATATAGGCATTCAATTTATGCAAGTTGATGGTGGAATAGCTTTGTGTCAAATAGAACATATTGACACATTATTGCAAAATTTTGGCCTTGAAGATTGTGAACCTATTGTCAAGCCTATGGCGAAAGGTTTATGATTGAGTCTTCATGATGCTCAAGATGCATTTGATGCTATTCTCTATCAAGAGGCTATTGGATGCTTGATTTACTTATGCATTACTAGACTAGATATTCAATTTACTATCTCACAGATGAAAAGATTTATGCATTGCCTAGTTGTCAAGAATCGGCAGGTAGTTAAGTGCATCTTTTGTTACTTGAGTGGTAATCGAATACTTGGATTGTTTTATCCCAAGGGTGGATCACTAAGGCCATATTTAAATGCTTTTTCTAGCTCTAACTAGGTTAGTTGCTATGACACTTGTATGTCCACCAATGGTTTTTGCTTCATGCTTGGTAGCCTATACATATCTTGGTTGAACAAGAAGCAGCCTATTGTGACCACTTCTAGTTGTGAGGCTGAATATAGGGAATCTTTCATAGTGACTATTGAGTGTGTGTCTCAAATGCCTTATGGCTGATTTGGGTGTTGGTCAATCTTCTCCCACCAACATCTTCATTGATACTCAGAGCACATTGGCAATTTCGAGGAACCATGTGTTTCGTGCTTTCTCTAAGCACATTGAGATGCACTATCATTATGTGAAGGAGAGGTTCTCTATTAGAGAGATCAATTTGGCAAATATGCCGACACAAGAGAACATTGGAGACCTTTTCACAAAGGCTCTACTTAGGGAGAAGTTTAAAGCTTTCCACAAATCTTTGGGCATACTTCCTTTTGTGGATTGATTCCACATAGCTTGGCACTTCTTTATGCATGAGTGCCAGCTCCTTGTTCACCACATCACTCTTAGGGGAGATTTGTTGATATATTTAGGTAGTAATGTGTGTGAACAAACTACGACCACTAGGGCACTTTTTCTCCTCTTTAGGAGGTTTTTCCTCTAGCTTGTATATATGCATATAGCCCTAACATGACATTTATCTTTGTACATTCTCTTGTTAATATATTAGGTATAGTGTATTGTGCTCCAAGCTTCTTCTTCTTCCTTGTGTTGTTTGTGTGCTTTCGTAAAGCTCAAACTCCAACAAAACTTGATTTTATGATCTTATATATATATATATATATATATATATATATATATATATATATATATATATATATATATATATATATATATATATATATATATATATATATATATATATATATATATGTATGTATGTGTGTGTGTGTGTGTGTGTGTGGGTGGGTGGGTGTGTGTCTATGTGTGTAATCATGTGCATGTGTAAAGGACCAAGAGCTGTAATAGTATATTCAAAGTTAAAGCCTTGAAACTACTCAAATGACATGTGATAGGGACGAAACACTAATCTATTAGAACACCAAAATTATCATTCGTTTTGATCATAAGATCAACGATAGGTAAAATCGTACATTACATACATAATTTTTGTGTGATTCTACCTACTTTTAGTTTGCTGACTCTTATCTTGTTTTAATTTTATTCGTGTTCCCTAAAAGATTGGAAAACGTATCCATTTCTTTACGAAAGACTTGATAATTGGGCATTGGATTATAAAAAGCTCTTTAATTTGCTATTGATTTGTACCCAATCTCTTCGTCTTGTCTTTCCTACTGTTATTTATCTTTCTCACTATTCAATTTCATGATGATGAAAAGACGGCAGGTAGGTTAGTAATTCGACTATCTTCTATAGAATATTATAATCCTGATGTTGTGGCTTCTAAACTAAAGTCCAACTAGTGAAGGCTTATCTGTTAAGGGACAAACTATCTTCTTTATAAAATCGGAAGGAAGATGTTTCTGATTTTAATGAACTCATGTTTTGAGAGGTACACGCTAATATTCAATACTTAAAAATAGTATAAATTGAATAGAAAAAAGGTATTTAATCTTCTTCCTTACACATGAATATTGTGAAGGATGGATTCCTTCTTGAGTGGTGGCATGGGATGCCACTTTGAATTTGGTGTGGCTTGATGCAAGGATCCTACTCAAAGAGGTGTTTAAGCTTCTTGGATATTGGGAATCCTAGTATTATTAATCTACTCCTTTGGCTAAATACATTGAGAGCATTCAAGTAACATAATGGTTCCTCCTTTTTTTTCTTTACTTTTTTCTCTCTTATCTAGTAGACTATTTCTCGTGTCAAGAGACATAATATAGATAATCCTTATGCAGTTTTACGTGATAGTAGTAGCATGATAAACATCCTCATTTCATTGGAGATTTTTGTTTTACAAAGTCCTACTAGTCTACACCTTCCTTACTTTGGACGTCTAAAAGTGCAACTCATAGATATGAACCTTATGAACCACGAGGATTCAATAAGTAGAAGGCACTTCATCCACCATTGGGTTACTAAGTGTTATTGACGCTCCAAACATACTCCATTGGATATTCAATAAAATTTTCAAATGCAAACAGTCAAACGAAAACCATGGTATAACATTTTAATTAAGTAGTGCACCAACATCTTCCACTCCACGGAATTAGCTATCTACCTCAAAGTTGAGTCGTATGATTTAAACTTGGTTCGTGAAATATGTTTTGAAACTTTATTCTTATTTTTTTTAATACAAAGGAAGTTCGGCCTTAGTCTACTCTCGTAGACTTGTATTAAAAAAGGAAGAGAAAGGTACAAGTGAAGGGGACTAATGCCTATGAGACCCCCCAAGTCCCACACAACACGGGTAGATCTTACAGAGTTTAGATGGCATTAGAAAAAAGGTTAATCACCCTCTCATCACCCTTATGCAAGGCCCACTCGGGTTTAAGCTTGTTGTTGATCAAAAGGAGAACTTTATGATGTCTGAAGGGAGGGGGGATTTCATATAATAGGTGATTCTTTTACATAGGAGGAACAACAATTTCTCAATTAAACACTCTTTGGAGGAGTCACCAATTTTATAAGCACATCTTTCCCACGAGATCTTCCTAAGAACCTCACCTTTGATGGCTTTCTAGAGAGTCATCAAGCAGTCGATCGCTTATTAGGTGATTACCATTATGCCATCTGAGACCCAATGGGCACGATGAGTCATGTCCCATGAGAAGACAGACTTTAGAGTAATCCCAAGCATGACGTCTTCTTTGTAAAATATTCCATTCTTCATAGGTAATGCTGACGATAGGGTTGATGTCTTTGAAGTTGATCCCTTGGTTGGTGTCTTGTTTCCAGAGATGTTTCCATTTTCTGAAGCCCTTGTCCCAAAGCCTCTTGGCACTTCGGATGTTCCAAGATTCCACGTTATTGATGCCATGGATGGAAAACTAGATAGAATCATTTTGTCTAATACCGATCACCCACTTCCAATCTTCACTGATTCTTATGAAGCTTTTGACTTTATTCCAACTCTTCCATAGGGAGCACACCAGATTTGAGCCTTTTGGGAAAATCGGGATTGGGGAAAACAAAAGCGTTACAATGTCAAGATTCTTCCAATTCCAAAATCCCACAAAAGCCAATGCGTTCTTGTTTTTGAATATCAATTTGGACCCCGTAGTCTCCTCGTTGGACCAAGCCTTAATAATCCATTTTGCCACAAGTTTGTTGGCCATGCACCCAATGTCCACAATATGAAAGGCCCGCACTATCCCTTTGGCTATTGCAGATGGACCATTTGATTTTAGGCACCCCCTCCTGTTGGGGTCTCTCGTCCAAAGGAAGTTTCTGCAAATAATTTCTAGTTTGAATAGCTCTTGTTCTTCAACTCTCCAACAAGAGAGGAAGTAAATGGTCGACAAAATGAGGAATGTGTTAATAACCATTGATTACTAGGAGATCAATGGATCATCTCTTGGAGAAACGATTCACAAATCTATTGTTTTCAAGAATGTGATATAAAACAAGGCCGTGTAGAAAACTTGGAAGGAAATATTCCTTATTATCTTTGACTTATCCCGTAGCAATGGTCTATGAAGGATTTTGTGACTAATTATGTAGAATAATTCAAGAGCATGAGATCTGCCCATTTAGGCATACAAAGGCATTTCCTTTCTAGGATGTTAAACTTAAAAGTAGATGGATCTCTTAGGAAGGGGACTAAAGCCTCTTTAGCCTCCTTTATGTCTCTACTTACCTCTCTTATACACATATTTCTCATATAATTTAAACTTCTTTTGCTGAAAAAAATCATCTCCCATTTAAGCTAGTACTTTACTAGCTTCCCTCCGAATTTGTGAAGAAATATCTCCGATCATAGTTAGATAATGAGTGAGGTAGTTAGCTATGAATAATAGTTAAGCCTCATGTCTCATATCAATTTAATTCATTTGTGATCTACTCGTCTTGTATTAGCAGGAATAATTTGGACTGTGTAACAACTAGGGGCACAATACCCATGGGAACCCCCAATCCGAGATGCACATGGTTTGATGCTAGCATCTCCTACCGATTAGAACGCCTGAAGGCATGCTAAGGGTATAGACAAGGTAGGGATGACCTTAAGACCATACAAGGAGACTAGTTTAAACTTGCTGCCGAGCACATGACCCTTGTCACAAATGATAGAGAACAACAATCACCCCAAAGCCCACGAATCCCTCTCGAGGAACATTGTTTCATCTTCAATCGAGCTAGCAGTGCTAGACTTTAGCCGTCAATGTTGATCTCTGCAAAATATTAGGGGTTAAGCATAAATAGTTGGCATATTCCTCTATGTATAGCGAAAGTAAGGCCAATTCAAGTAGTGCATCTAGATGTGGTTGTCTTTCTGAGTTACCAAAACCGATTGAGGTTTGAATGATCACATTAGATGCATCATATATTATAGCCAGATAATACTGGAGATTGAAACAAGTCACAACACCATTTCTCAGGATTTACTAAAACTATATATTTGTGTTCCGAATAATCCTTTGTGCAGGCTTACAAGTTAATTCTGCATTATGGTGTTCCAATACTCCCCTGTTCATTGATCTTTTGAGAGTACAATGATTTGGAAACACACTCACACACCCAATCTCGTATGGTAGAGGCACCCATCTTTGAGGAACTCAAGATATGTCCAACCAAGAATTGAACTTAGGACTTCCTCCCAGAGACTCAAGGCATCTAACCACTAGGATAGGCAAGCTTGGACTCTCTCCACTTATGAGAAATTCAATTAAGGGGTTAAAGTAGGAGTTAAGGATACGAAGCAAGGAATACAAACAATAAATCATCACTCGGATCTAAGCATTCTCAATCAAAAACAACTCCCGTACTCTATTTTCAAAAGAGGTAGGTATTTCTAAGCTATCGCTGGATTGCCTCTGATTCGCCTCTTGAAACACTCTTGTAACATATCTCTTTCATAATCTGTTTCCTTTCGTTTTGCGAAAAAGACAACAAAGAGCCTTTGAAGGTCTCTTGAGTTCCTTGTGGCCGTCAATAATTTCCATTGATTGGCAAAATCAGAATTCCCTGCTCACCTGATTGGTACATGTTCTACAGTTATTTCTCAATAATTCAATGAATCCTCCCAAAATATATGGATAATCGAACAGCGCAAATCTTTGAGGGGGAGATGAATCTCCAAATCAGACGCGTATCATTAATCATGCCGAAGACGCCGCATGTCGCTTTGCGAGGTTGGAGATTCGGATACGGATTCTGGACAATCATCAGAGTGCTTGTGAGAGCTCTGAGTAAAGTTAATCTGCTCGATTTCAATAACTTGAGTATAATCGAATAGACGGATATGGATAATCCAACAGCGCAAATCTTTGAGCGGGAGATGAATCTCTCATACAGACGCTTATCACTAATCATGTCAAAGACGCCGCATGTCGCTTTGCGAGGTTGGAGATTCCGAAACGGAGTCTCGACAATCAAAAGAGTGCTTCTAAGAGCGCTGAGTAAGGTTAATCTGCTCGATTTCAATAAGTTAACTTTAATCAGATCCGACCATCTGTTTATCAAGTATGTCACGCAGAAAGGTCGATCTAACAAACGTCTTCCAGCAGCTTAAGTCGTCACTGTTTGGAGCTGCGTCTTGAGGAATCAAGTAGAAAATCAGAAGTATTGAATAGTCATGTCGAAAATGAGGCTCGTTGCCCACGAAACGCAGGTACCTTGCAAGTGGTCACGCCGCACGATTGCTGATTCCTACATAGATGCGGACTTTCAACAACCAAAGTTGTCCTCCTGAGAGACTTGATATCGGACTCTTCTGCTCAATTTCAACACAATCTCACTAACTAGATCAGAGATACTACGTGGCGAAGAGAAATGGCAGCTTGCGCACTGCAAATATGGACACCTCCACAAAAAATAACACAATCATCTTTCCAGCAGCTTCAATGTTTCAGCTTGCGGCATGGAGTGTGGACCTCAAACAAGTATCAGATGTATTAAATGATCGAGTCGGATTTGCGGTTCATCACCCATGAAATATTGCGAGCCTGCATAGTCACAAACCTTTTGCAATCACAAACTTTTGAGTCTTCTAATTAACCTTCTATCTCTATTTAATTAGAGGATTGTTTTCTTTGCTTAATTAGATCTTTGTTTAATTGAAACTTCGACAATGGCTATACATATAAGGAGACATTATGCGAATTTTTAGGGATATAGCTACACACATTCCCCCAATATCTATTGCATCCGTATGTTTATGACTTCTCCATTGTATTTGTTCCTTGTGGGATTCCCTAGTGGTTTGTATTACTTACATCTCATGCCAATCCACTCATTCACGAACATTAGGATTTTCTTTGTGTACCATTCATTATATATTGTACTTGTTGTAATGTTGTATGTCGACATTCTTGTATATACGCTTTATGCAACGGAAGAAAATGAGCAATATTATTCTTCCTTGCATCAATCTTTGTGCTCCTCTATTTGAGTGTGAGAGTATGTGCAATCTCTCTTCCTTATCTCTTTTCTCTAGACATGATATCAGAGCTAGTGTGGTTGTATAGAGCTCATAAAGAGGGTAGACACTAAAGACTATGTGAGAAGGCATGGAGATTGCATGCTTCAAAAAATGATGTCCGATTGCTATGGTGTGAAGGTAGAAGGTATCCAATTAATATTTTGGAGATTTAGATAAATAGATAACTAGATAGATAGATAGATACACACACACACACACACACACATATATATATATATATATATATATATATATATATATATATATATATATATATATATATATATATATATATATATATATATATATATATATATATATATATATATATATATATATATATATATAGAAAGAAAGAAAGAAAGAAAGAAAGAAAGAAGGAAAGAAAGAAAGAAAGAAAGAAAGAAAGAAAGAAAGAAAGAAAGAAAGAAAGAAAGAAAGAAAGAAGAAAGAAAGAAAGAAAGAAAGAAAGAAAGAAAGATAGATAGATAGATAGATAGATAGATAGATAGATAGATAGATAGATAGATAGATAGATAGATAGATAGATAGATAGATAGATAGATAGATAGATAGATAGATAGATAGATAGATAGATAGATCGATAGATAGATAGATAGATAGATAGATCGATAGATAGATAGATAAATAGATAGATAGATAGATAGATAGATAGATAGATAGATAGATAGATAGATAGATAGATAGATAGATAGATAGATAGATAGATAGATAGATAGATAGATAGATAGATAGATAGATCGATAGATAGATCGATAAATAGATAGATAGATAGATAGATAGATAGATAGATAGATAGATAGATAGATAGATAGATAGATCGA
>CM035420.1:155052365-155107365 GCA_020310875.1 Ceratopteris richardii | reverse complement strand
AATCATTTCTTTGAAAATTTCTACACCCTCTTTAGCTCCCCTTGTCTCAAAATTGTCGTCTACCTCTTGCATGATTCTGTTGTTGACCCTGGTCTTGATTATTGTGTCCTCTTCCACTTCCAAAAACTCTACCTCTCCCTCTTCCTCTACAAGGGTAAACTACTTGCTCAAAACTAGGTTTTCTTTGGGAATTTGAGTCCTCACCAAGATTATTTTTTTCAATAATTAGCATAGACACCATATCAACAAAATTCAGAATATTTTCCCTAGTGTGAATACATGTTTTGAACTACTTATATGCAGCTCCTAAGGCATGATTCCACCTTATCATCATCATCTACATTCATGCCAATAGATGCAAGTGAATAACATATGATTTTTATTTTCAGAGTGTTGTTAGTTATCGACATGCCCTTTTTCTCTGATGTATGCAGCTCATTCTTGAGTTGCAATTTCGGTGCCTTTCTATTGGTCTAATACAATTTGACCAAAATATAACTGGGAGAAAATGAGGAGTCAAAATCTAATTTGGAAGGTAAGCCATCTATGGCTAAAAACATTTGTATAAACGGGTTCTAGTTTGAGAGAACCAAACCTTAAAAGTTATAGGTGTCAAAGTCGACTGTAAAGAACTACAGTTTTAGACATAGGTGACTTGTTTAGATCATTTCTCAAGATCTACTGAGTCTTTTGGAATGATTTTATTTGGAGGAGGTGTGCAAACTATAGACGACACTCTATACAAAGTTTTATCAAAACATTTACACCTTTGATAAGTCAATGAGTGAGTTATGTGCAACAGACTTTCTGTGTAGTCATGTTCTTCATAATTTGCTAAAAATTTTAGAAGTTGAGTATTGATCCTCCAAATTGGTGAAAGTTTTGAGTTACTCTTGTTATAGAGGTGCTCTAACTTCAAGAGTAGCTTGTTCTTTTGGAGATTAACACTCTCCATCAGTGGTATCAGAGCAGGAAGTATCAAAATTGAAGAAAGGAGGACCCCGACTGCTGCAGTCATGAAGAATTCAACATTTGAAGATTCAAAAGGCTTGAGAGAAAAGCTTGAGAAGGAGGCCATAAGACATCAAGAAAGACAAAAGGAACTTCATTCAAAGTAAAGGTAACCTTATTCCTCATAAAACTTGAAGGATTTAATACACAGGTGAAGAAAGGATGGGAGATTCTCTTCAGATAGAGAAGTTGGATAGAGAAAACTATCCAGCATGGTCAATGAGGATGGAAGCTCATCTTCTGAGCAAAGACTTGATAGGTTATATTACAGGTGAAGAAGAAAAGCCTCAGTTCAAAGATCCTAGTGTTCCAACTAGGGATGAATTATCAGATTTGAAGACTTGGATGAAGAGAGATGCTCAAGCTAGGAGCATTATCTATATGGGAGTCAACGATTACCTGTTACCTCACATTAGAGGTCTTGAAAGTGCAAGTGATATATGGAATGCTTTGGAAGAGCATTTCCAAAACACCACAAAGTCAAGGAAGGCATCCTTGTGGGCAGAGTTTACTACATTTAAGAAGAACGCCTCTCAATCCATCTCATATTATGTAACAAGGATGAAGGACATTGCAGATGCATAAGGAGCAGTTGATGAAGATATTGAGGAGGATAAATTGGTAAGGCAAATTCTCACAGGTTTGAGAGGTGATGACAAATGGAAGCCATTCATTTTGTCTATGGAATTATCACTAGATCATTTTATTCCTGATTTAAATCAGTTGCTAGGAAACATGCTAACCTTTGAGCAAAGCTTTGATGAATGACTTGGAAATAAAGATAGCTAATCATGTAGTTCAAACAGGTGACAATACAAAGCACAATGTGAAGTCAATTGGATCAGTGAAGGCCAAGGATGGAAGTACTCTCTTGAGTAAGGTTTTGTATGTTCCTACAATTCCAAAGAATGTGATAAATGTAGGACAAATTGTTGAAAAAGGTTATGAAGTTAGGTTCACTAATGAAGGATTTTTTGTGGAAGACCCTAGCAATGGGTATAAACAAATTGTTTCAGGGAAGAAAGAAGGAAGATTATTCACATTGAAGATTCAAGGTAACATTGGTCATGCCTTGTTCACCTATGGAGGACATAAGATCTCTGAGTTAGATCTTTGGCACAAAAGGCTTGGACATTTCAATGAAAGAGGTATTAAAGATATGGTTAACAATGATTCAGTGCTTGGATTGCCTAATGTTGCAGGTCAACATATGACATACAGATGTGAGGCATGTCAATTAGGTAAGGCTCATAAGAAATCTTATTCCAAGCATGGTTTTATGTATTCAAAGAAGCTTGAATTGGTACACACAGATGTGTGGGCACCATCAAAGGATTTCAGTATTAATGGTTCAAGGTATTATGTGATTTATGTTGATGATGCTACCAGATGGATCATTATCTATGTGATCAAAGATAAGTCAAAGGTATTCAATACATTCAAACATTATCATGTGTATGCAGAGAAAATTACAGGCCATAAGTTGAAGAGACTAAGGTCAGATGGAGGGGGAGAGTATTTCTCTAATGAGTTCAGTGATTACTTGTGGAATGCACGTATAAAAACGGAAATTACTTGCAGGTACTCTCCTCAAAAAAATGGTGTAGCAGAAAGGAGGAATAGAAATCTTGTTGAGTTTGCAAGATCCATGATGAAGGAGAAAAATTGCCCAAATTATTTGTGGGTTGAGGCTGTAAATACAGCCACATATTTGGTCAATAGATTACCATGTAAAGCTTTGCAGGGTATGACACCATATGAGGCATGGTGGGGTAAGAGACCTACTCTAGATCATTGCAAAGTATTTGGATGTTTGGCATATGCATATGTTCCATCTCAATTAAGGCACAAATTGGAACCTAAAGCTGAAAAGTATGTGTTCATTGGATATGATGATAAGCAGATGGGATATAGGTTGTGGAGTCCATCCACAAAACAATTTCTTGTGTCAAAGGATGTTACATTTGATGAGCAAGGTACTTGGTATGCAGGTACAATCAATATCTATGCAGGTGATGAAGAAGTTGTGAATCAACAGAAAGGTAAATCAAAGGTTCAGATATTTGATGAAGAGGAGAACAATGAAGTACAGATTGAAGTTGAAGAAGTGCCAAGGTTTGATCCAGAATGTGATGAACCAGAAACCCCAAAGAGTGGAGAACTTAGAAGGTCATCAAGACACAAATGGCAACCTACAAAGTATAGCTATGACACTTCTTTTTTGGCTACCAAAGATTATGCTTATATGATAAAGGCAGATGAAGACCCTTCTACATATGAAGAGTATGATGCATTGATGGAGAATCAGACATGGGATTTGGTTCCTAAACCAAATAGTCAGAAGATCATTGGATGCAAATGGGTCTACAAGACAAAGAGGTTTGCAGATGGAAGTGTGTCTAGATATAAAGCTAGACTTGTTGTGAAAGGGTTTGCTCAGACATATGGTATAGATTATGATGAGACCTATAGTCGTGTGGCAAAGATGACAACCATCAGGACACTCATAGCCATTGTTGCATGTAAGGTTGGAAATTATCTCAATTAGATGTGAAGAATGCTTTTCTAAATGGTTACATTTCAGATGATGGGAGCAACCACAAGGATTCAGAAATGGAAGGTGTCTAGATCATGTATGTAAGCTCAAGAGAGCTTTGTATGGTTCGAAGCAGGCCCCAAGGGCATGGAATTATAGACTTGTGAAGTTCTTGAAAGAACTTGGTTTCCAAGTATCTAAAGCACATAGTAGATTGCTTGTTAAAGCAAGTGATGATGGGTTCATTTACATGTGCATATATGTTGATGATATAATTCTTACAGGTACAAGAGAGAAAGGCATTCAAAGCCTAAAGAAGCAAATGGAGAAAGAGTTCAAGATTAGTGACTTGGGAGATTTTTCATATTTCTTGGGAATGGAGATCATTACTCAACATGGAGTGTATATAACTGAAGAAAGTTATTTGAAAAACTTGTTGATCAAGTTTAAAATGGATGATTGCAGGGTAGCACCTACTCCAATGGAGGTGAATCATAAATTGAGCAGATATGGAGGAGAAGAATTCAAGGACATTTTGGTTGGTAGTCTAATCTATGCTACATTAACTAGGCCTGATTTGTCATATGCAGTTGGAGTATTGTCTCAATTCATGCATTGTCCTAGGAAAGAACATTGAGTTGCAGGACAAAGAGTGTTGAGGTACATTAAGGGTACACTCAAAGAAGGTTTGTATTATGGTTTTACATCAGATACAAACATCAAGATATATAGTGATACAGATTGGGCAGGTAATCCTGATGATAGGAGATCAACATATGGATACTTGTGTTATGTGGGAGATAAGTTAATCTCTTGGTGTTCAAAGAAGCAACACACAGTTGCTTTATCATCCACAGAGGCTGAGTACAAAGGTATGGTTGAAACTGCAAGGAAGTGATATGGCTTAAGAATCTTATGAAGAGTTTTGACATCATTTAGAGTATACCCACTATTCATGGAGATAACATGAGTTCATTATATTTAGCTGCTAACCCTGTTTTTCATGCCAGGACTAAACACATTGAGATTCAGTATCATTTTCTAAGAGAGAAGGTGATGGATAAGGAGATTGAAGTAATACATACTTCAACAAAAGATCAGATAGCTGATATGCTAATGAAAAGCTTGGATGGACCAAAGCTACAAAGATTCAAAGACAAGGCAGGAATAAAGAAGTTAGAGAAAACCTCAATTGATGATTGAGGGGGAGATGCTAGTGCAAGGGAATCAACAATTCAAGTTTTGATGAAGAATTGAAGTCAAGGACTGAAGAAAAGATCCAGTTATGAAACATGAAGGAAGTGCATATCCAGAAGATGAAGATGTGTACACATATGTACATTAATTTAGAGTTAGCTCACTTATACTTTTGATTAGTTATGAGCTTGTAAATATTTTTCTATATATAAAAGGAAAAATGTTGGGGCAAATATTAGAGAGTGTGTTAGAACAAGAATTGAAGAAAATAAGAAGTCATTAGACACTTGTGAAGTGTGTAGAATAGCTCTCTCATCCATATGTAAAACTTTTTATTAATGAAGATAAGTTGCACCCGATTTTTCTGAGTGTTCTCCTTCTGTGTTTGATCATTTCAAGAATCATTTTGTAGATGTCTAACTCCATAGTTAATGAGTCTATGGTTAAAGTTTGAGAGCCTAATTGTAAATAGGCTGTGAGAATTATGAGTAGGAACATTCATATGTAAAGAAGTGTTAAGTGTCTTCTGAAACAGCTGCAATCTCGATGGTCAAAGAATTGATCATTTCTCAGCGCACAGTGTAAAGTTTTGTACAAATGAGGAGTCAAAATCTAAGTTGGAAGGTAAGCCATCTATGGCTAAAATCATTTGTATAAACAGTTCTAGTTTGAGAGAACCAAACCTTAAAAGTTGTAGGTGTCCAAGTCGACTGTAAAGAACTACAGTTTTAGACATAGGTGACTTGTTTAGATCATTTCTCAAGATCTACTGAGTCTTTTGGAATGATTTAATTTGGAGGAGGTGTGGAAACTATAGACGACACTCTGTACAAAGTTTTATCAAAATCGTTACACGTTTGATAAGTCAATGAGTGAGTTATGTGCAATAGACTTTCTGTGTAGTCATGTTCTTCACAGTTTGCTGAAAATTTTAGAAGTTGAGTATTGATCCTCCAAATTGGTGAAAGTTTTGAGTTACTCTTGTTATAGAGGTGCACTAACTTCAAGAGTAGCTTGGTCTTTTGGAGATTAACACTCTCCATCAAAGACGATGTTATACTAGGATGAATGTCAGCTTCCATATTGATGATTGCATCTCTCTTCTACAAGAAAAAAAAAAGACGTGCAAGAAACCCACATATAAGAAGAAGTAGAATTTCTGGCATTTAAAGATATAAGAAACATGTAGAAAAAGAGAATAATATATCTTGGATGAGAGTTTTGGATTCATAAATTAGGAGAGATAAGACTCAAAACGCAAAAATGTTTTAAAGAGGTCCAAACTACAAGCCATATTTTCACTTTATAATACCTTCACACACACACATTCTAGGAATGATTTCACAAGTATAAACATTATTAAATGAAACTCAATGAAATTCAATAACTTAGTTTTGTCTTTCTTTTATCCTAACTGACCATAGGGGAAATAATTAAATTTCAACATTTCTGTTAAGCATCGCAAGCGAAAGCTTATGCATATTGGCGCTTTCATTTTGCCATATTTGTTATTAACAATGTGATTGTGTTCGATGCCAGTTTTCAAATGTTCTCTTGTTACATGACTGAATATGAATGAGAGACCCTGGAAGCACTGATGCGGAACTTCATTGTGATATATGAAAATACATGGATTTTATTACACATGATTTTAATGGTTCCCAACTATTCAAGAGGGCTAATTTTCTTCCTTTAGGGGGATATAAATGGTTCCTTCTGTATGAACTGAATATGGTAGACTATAGTTCATGATTGTTATTTTCTCAAAAGTAATCAAAGGATTTATTTTACAATATTTATTTTATTGGTACTCATTTTACTAGATTTATTTTCTTATTGCCAAATTGCTATCAGCATGGGGAGTGCAAGAATTTATTTTGACTCTAAAATTCATAATTTGGGTTTAACAAAAGGTAACTGAATTAGACTATTCCGAATGACACTTTATACTTTTTCATGCACAAAAGGTTATCTCAAAGGATCTAATCATTACACCTGGTAGCACTTCTTCATTTACACACACACACTTATATATATATATATATATATATATATATATATATATATATATATATATATATATATATATATATATATATATATATATATATATATATATATATATATATATATATATATATATATATATGTGTGTATATATATATAAGTGATAATAGAAGACATAAGACATATTATAGTGTACACAAATACATTTTATAAACAAAACGAATTTCTTATTTCTATCAACTATTTACCCACATTGTAAAGAGTACACGAAATGATTATTTCAAATTTTGTATTTAGTTCAATGAACCATTCGAGAAAAAAAGGTGATTAAGATTTTAGATGTTTCTCGTTTGATCTTTATACCTTATCTTTTGTGTTAAGCCATTTATGTTGCTTTTCCTTTCTTAGTCTTTAATTATGGGTTACTTTTTACATTTCTAATCAGCTCATAAAGCTATTTGCAACACTTCCTCATTGCATCAATAAATCTACCAAAACATCATTGCTTTATGTGAAAGTTAAAGACCACTTTTAAGGTAAATATCTCCACCATGGAACCCCATATATGAGGATAAAGCTTCAGATTTGTTTACACATTCATCTCAAATAATTAGGAGTTTCATGGAGAGTGGTAATCCAAATGATGAAAAAGTAGATTAACTAAAACATCTAAGTTCTTTATGCAAAGTATAGACCTGCACATTCTTCAAATGAAGTAGAAGCATGGGCTTCTAAACCATGGTGCAGCTAGAAATTCAGAGACATTGAGTTTGTCTAAAAGGAGGATCTATAATAGTCACTTTCAACTATCACTCTTTTTTTTTCTAAAGTTTGGATATACCATACACAATGCTATATACAATTTGGAACTCCCCTTCTACCAAACATGGTTTTCAAATATGCACTCAAATTACCATTGAACCTTGAATTTTCTATAGTTTTCATAGTTCATGACTAACCAAATGTTTTTTTTTTCTATAGCATCTGATTTGTGAGTCTCATAAAACAATTACTTGAATGTTTTACTGATTCTAGTTGCAACTTGACCACACCATATTCATCACAACTCCATTTTATTATTCCTGTTTTAAGCTCAAAAAATCAACTTTAGCTGAGCTTTAGTCCAAAGCTCTATTTGATAATATAATACTTGTTATTTACACCTTTTATTCTTCTAGATTTGAGCTTACGAACACTTGCATATTCAAATAATATAATTCCATAATATTGTACCATAAAAGTTTTAGGTATTTTAATATTCGTCCATGCGTTATTGAACCTATAGTATGTAAAATGGAATGTTTTTGCATATGAAATAATATTTGTAATAATTTAGTATTCCCCAAATATATGAGAAATTTTATCTTTTAAGAAACGACTATAGCTTTTAAGAAATTTTATCTTTTAGACCAAAGTATATTACTTTATTACACTTAAAAAACGGATATAATAGTGCTTTAAAATGTTTATGTCTTGTTTTACTCACTTTGGTACCGTCACATATCTTTTGAGTTTAAGAAAATTTACATGATTATTTTCGTCTTCTCTGATAGTTCTCCAAAAATAAATTTTGAGACACTCATTCTCTTGTAATCTTACATATTTTGAAGAAAATATTTTGATTCATAAATTCGTTCATAAACATTGCTCTTATAGGAAAAATCATAATGTTTAACTATACTAAACCCATCACATGATCTCTATAAACTCTCATTACGATAATTTATCTTGCTCCTTCAATTTAATATCCAAACTATTAAATTTATTTTGATCTCGCTCACTTTCCTATTGGTGTGTCTTTCACATGTTGAAAAACTTTACTTTCGTATGCACCAATGCATCAACTCGCGTTCAAAAACTCGAAAACATATGGTCTAACAAGTATTCAAAAGTACTGAATCTTTTTGAGGCTATTGCAAATGTAAATTCCTTTTATAGAGTATTTTGTAACGGTTTATTATACGTATATACACACGCACACACATACATATATATATATATATATATATATATATATATATATATATATATATATATATATATATATATATATATATATATATATATATATATATATATTAAAGGATAATCGAAGAGATAAGACACATTACAGTGTACACAATTCTCAATCAAAGACACAAATAGAAATTCACATCTATAAATGGAACAACTATTGCAGCGAATTCCATTTGATCAGCAAATGTATGATACATGTTACAAGAATAATACAAACGTTTTCATCAAGATTAATAGATACATCGTTGTAGTGTGCAACATGATCATGGGAGTCTTAGAAGCATCTAAGTCAACTTAAATTGAGCTAACCACTAGACTTACCACTTGTAGACTCCAATGAGCTAACACATCTGACATGCATGCGTATAGTTTCTTCCTAAATTTCAGAAATCAAGCATGAACATTTAAACTATGAAGCTGTGGAATAATCATTGTGTAAGCTGCAAATATAACTTGTGGATTATGCCTTTATCACATCATAATTGCACTTATATTTTCTTCTCATCGTAAACTAAATTTATTGCACTATTTTCTGATAGATTGTGGTGCGTTGAATGATGTTACAATTTCTTTCATGAACTGGGTAGAGATTATATATAGGAAACATTTAAAACTTTATTATTGATTACTAAAAGCTAACTTACGGGAAGATATGTATGACTGTGGGAGGGGATCGTCGAACTTCAGGGACGTGATGCCGAGAGTTGGGTAGTTGTAGAGTTAGAATACTTGGCATTGGTCCTCTCTCTCTCTCTCTCTCTCTCTCTCTCTCTCTCTCTCTCTCTCTCTCTCTCTCTCTCTAAGTTTTTAAGAAGGAACAAGAGGTCAATTGGTCACCTCTTTAGTCTATAGCGACCATTGTATTCCATAAAGAAGTGGTTTCGAAACGAATGGTTTCCTCAAGGGCTCATTGTTAGGAAATTCCCATTGTTGCCTACAAAAAACATCAATTCTGTCACTAAAATAATGATGAAATGGCCTTCCAAGCGCTTCAAGTCAGTACTTGGCAAACGTTGCTACCGGTCTATCGAAGATGTTTCACACATCTTCTTTACCTGTCCCACCTCCAACAAACTCTGGCAGACGGTTGGAAAGAAAAATAGACTTCAGAAACATCTCAGTTGGAAGCAAACCCTGCTAGGAGAAGCGATCGGCTGCTCCGGGACTCTCTGGAATGCCATCAAAGAGGAGGTCCTATGGAAAATCTGGCAAGAGAGATGTGCTTTTAACTTTGGCGACTCCCCCAAAGAGTGATCAATTGAGAAATCGTTGTTCCTCCTTGGCAAAGGGATCGTTAACTATAAGAAATCCCCCCCCCCCCCTTCAGACATCATCAAGTACCCCTCTTGATCAATAACAAGCTTAAACCCAAGTGGGCCCCACATGAGGGTGATGAGAGGGTGATTAACCTTCTTTGTAATGCCATCTAAGCTCTGCAAAAGCTTCCCCTGCTTTGTGGGATTTGGGGGGTCCCATGGGCACTAGTCCCCTTCTCTTGTACTTTTCTTTATTTAATTCAAGTCCGGGAGAGTAGGCTAATGCCGAACTTCCTTTATATAAAAAAAAAAGTCAGTACTTGGCACGTCTTTACAAAACATGTTCTTGTGTAAATGGTTATGGGATTCCATTCCCAATATCTAAGAGCCTCATTAGTATCCATTATGAGTTGAGCTTCCCAATCTTCCCTTGTTCCTTTATGGATTCATGAGGGAATTTGTGATCCTCTTAGGAAACCCTCTTTTGACTAGGGAGGATGCCTGGGTCTCAATATAGAGCTGGTCTTAATATAGAGATCCTCTCGAGGGTAAGTATTCATATAGGATGAAATGGACCTTTTGGAACAAGAAATTATCTTTAAGAATTTATATAATGCTTGCTTCCTCTATGGCATGAAGGATAACACAATTTGGGATTGCCCACTAAGAAAAAATATCCTAGAAAGCCAAACTACCTGGCATGAGAGATATAAGGCAAACAATTGCATTAGCCAAAGAACATCATGGAACCCAAAAAATGGAGCTCATTGTTTGAAAATGCCCTTTAGAACATATTCGAATAACTAACCTCCCTTCCATCTTTCTATAATCATGAAATCCAATATTGAGAAAATATAATTAATAGTAGGAAAGCCATATCTAAGGAGGGATAGATAAGACGAAGAGAAGGGGCAAAAAGAAGAACAGCGAAAGGAACAAAATGGTAACTTTAAATTCTAAGGGAGAAGAGAGCTGTTTATCATCCAATGCTTAATTATCAAGACTTTTCGTACAGAAATGGGTACAATTTTCAATGTTTTAGGGAACATGAATAAAATTAAAACAAAATATGGAGTTAAAAAATTTAAAATAGGTAAAATCACACAAAAATTATGTATTTGATGGATGATTTTACCTATCGTTGATCTTATGATAAAAAAAGAATGATAATTTTTGGTATTCCAATAGATTAGTGATTCGTCCCAACCACATTTCAATCGTCCCAATCACATTTCATTTGAGTAGTTCCAAGGCTTTGATTTTGGATGTACTTAATGAAAAAATGAATGTAATTTTGTCTCATGTAGCGTCCATGCATATACTCAATGATATAGTGTGATAGTGTGCTAGGAGTTCCCAGTCGGCATTACATGAATTTAATGATTCTTATCATTAACCTCGTTGTTCCCGTTTGTAACAATGCATGCATATGATTCACCTTTTTTTTTTAATTAAGCGTTATTTAATTATAAACGCTTCTCCTCGTCTTTATAAATCCAAGACCAATAGAGTGCCTTATTCGTTTTTTTATAAAAGGAAGTTCAGCCTTAGCCTACTCTCCTGGACTTGTATTAAATAAAGGAAAAGAAAAATACAAGTGAAGGGGACTAGTGCCCACGGGATGCCCTAAGTCCCACAGAGTGGGGAAAGATCTTACAAAGTTTATATGGCATTACAAAGAAGGTTAATCACCCTCTCATCACCCTCATGAGGGGCCCACTTCGGTTTAATCTTGTTGTTGATCAGAAGGAGCACATGATGATTTCTGAAAGGGGGGAGGGGGGGAGTTTCTTGCAGTTAACAATTCTTTTATCGAGGAGGAACAATGATTTCTCAATTGACCACTCTTTGGGAGGGTCCCCAAATTTATAAGCACATCTTTCCCTCCAGATCTTCCATAGGACCTCCCCTCTAATGGCATTCCAAAGATTAGTGGAGCATCCGATCGCTTCTCCCAGTAGAGCTTGTTTCCAACTAATATGTTTCTCAAGTCTAATTTTCTTTCTAACAATCTGCCAGAGCCTGATGGAGTTGGGACAAGTAAAGAAGATATGAGAAACAACTTGGATGGACTAGTAGCAATGCTTGCACTAGGAATGGGGTTGGTCCGGATACCACGATGACAAAATTTTTTATTTCTATGAGAGAGTGCGGGATAGCCATGAACTTCATGTATCACCGCAGCCGCGTCCATGATAGGCATCACTTCTTGTTGACTTTAAGCTGATAATCAATGGTTTCTTTGATTTTTGGGATTTTTGTTAGGTAATTACCATTGTGCCATCTGAGACCAAGCGGGCTCGGCGTGTCGTGCCCCATGAGAAGGCAAAGTTTAGAGCGGTCCCAGGCAAGACGTGTACTTTGCAAAGTATTCCATTCTTCATAGGTGATGTTGATGCTAGGGTCATTATCCTCAAAGTTGATGCACTGGTTGGTGTCATGATTCTAGAGATGTTTCCATTTTTTGAAGCCTTTGTTCCATAGCCTCTTGGCATTTCGAATGTTCCAAGATTCTACAATCCGAATGTCATGGATCCAAAACCAAAGAGAGTCATTTTGTCTGATACTGGCCGCCCACTTCCAATCTTCACTCACTTTGTGAAGCTTTTGACTTTATTCCAACTCTTCCATAGGGAGCACACAAGATCCGAGCCTTTCGGGAAGACGGAGGTCTGGAAAACAAGAGGGTCAGAATGTCAAGATTCTTCCAATTCGGGAATCCCTTGAAAGTTAGTGCGTTCTTGTTTCTAAAGATCAACTTGGCCCACGAGGTCTCCGTGTTGCACCACGCCTTAATCATCCATTTTGACACAAGTTTGTTAGCCATGCATCTAATATCCAGAATGCCAAGGCCCCCACTATCTCTTTGGCAGGAGCAGATGGACCATTTGATTTTGGGCACTCCCCTCCTATTGTGGCAGCTCATTGAAAGGAAGTTTCTGCGAATTCTTTCTCGTTTGGACAACTTTGGCTCTTTTCGTCTCCAACAAGAGACGAAGTAAATGGTAGAAAAAATGAGGAATGTGTTGATAACCATTGCACGACCAACGAGATTGAATTGCATACCTCTCCAATAGTTTAGCTTGCTTTCAATTCTAGCCAGGACCAAGTTCCACCACTACTCCATCGAGATACCAAAACCCAAGGGAATCCCAAGAAGAAGGAAAATGTGGCCCTGAGGAATGAGTTAAAAGTCATGATTAAAGAGAAGGTTGGATCCGAACAATAGCTCTGAAAGCGGTCTTGGAGTGGTTAATTTTGGATCCAAAGGCTTTAGAGAATGTATCCAGGCTCCTCCAAAACGTCTCCAGGTTCGTACTATCATTGTGGACAAATGCGTTCATATCATCAGCTAAGTCCTTCCATGGCAATGTCATAGAGGAGGGGCACTAATGGGCACCCTTGTCTAATCGATCTTCTTAGTTTGATCACCTTCCAAAGTTGGCCATTAACATTAACTTGCATCCATGCATTACCCAGAAGGTTCAGGATCATCTTGGTGAATTTCTGACTGCTTCCAAGGTCTTTAAGATATTTCAAGATGTAGTCCCATTCCAACAGGTCCTAAGCTTTGTCAAAGTTGATTTTGAGGAAAACCATATCTTGTCTTGACTCGTTTGCGAAGTCAAGACCTTCCCAAATGTCTTTAATGACTATATATATATATATATATATATATATATATATATATATATATATATATATATATATATATATATATATATATATATATATATATATATATATATATATATATATATATATGGGACGAATACCAGTCGGATATCATCCCCTCACGTCTTATTATAATAAATATGTCTCGTATATGTTTTGATTATGAACCAAGTTTCCAAGTATCCTAAGTGGTTTTTTCTTTGTTTTGAGTTTTTTTTAACTAAATTTTGTAAATAAAAAGAATTTCGTATTGCTGTCATCTATTTAGCGACATTGTAAACATTACATGAAAGGATTATTTCAGATTTTGTGTTTGGTACTATGATCAATTCGAGATAAAAAATGATTTAAGATTTTAGCTTTTTCTCGTTTCATCTTTATAGCTTAGCTTTTTTGTTAAGCTATTTATGTTGTTTTTCCTTTCTTTCTAGATTTGAAGAACCTAGTGGATGCTAGATAGTGTTGTTTCTCCATTCCATGTGTGTCTCATGTAGCAAAATATGAAACATGGATGTATAGAATATGTCTCATATCAAACAATCATAAAAAAATTAGTTTCATAGATGTATTTAAGATTTTTGAGATGAATGGATAAGTTTTCTCACCATGTAACATCTGATTTCTTTTGCCCTCAAGATTTTTTGTTAGACATTTTGGGCAATATTATTACTTTTCTAAAGTCCTCTATTTATAAATAACATGTTATCTCGAGATCGTAACAACGAGTGTGCTATCCAAAATTTCATTGTCTTAGTTTCTATTTATGGGTTACTATTACTTTTAATATTACACTTTTAAGGTCAAAAAATCAAGTTTATCTGATCTTTAATGCAATGCTTTATTTGAGAATATAATACTTGTTATTTACAGCTTTTATTCTTCTTGATTAGAGCTGGAGAGCACTTGCAGATTATGATAATATATCATTCCAATATATTGTACCATAAAAGTTTGAAGTATTTTAATATCCGCCCATGCGTTATTGAACTTCGATAATGTAAAATGGAATGTTTTTGCATATGAAATAGTATGTGTAAGAGTTTCATATTCCATTATGTTTTCTTGGAATAATCTGAGATCATTAGATGATTCTTACATAGTTTCTGGAACATATAGATTTGATGATACAAATTTCTACAAATTGCAACAATGACACATCTATTTCTTTGGAAATTTAATGCAAGTTGCATTCTTAGTACCTAAAGTTGAGTTGAATAATCACATTGTTTATACCTCTGACGCACAATGTTTATACCTCTAACGCACAATGTTTCCTTTTTGAAATGGATGGATAATTGCAATCCATTAGCCAAGATGAAAAAAAAAAGAATTTTTTATGTATTTATGAGAGGTTGATAGTCTTTTTTGTTTCAATCAGTGATTCATAGGAATGATTCAATCCTTTTTGTAAGGCGTATTAGGATTAGTTAATCAATACTCAGCTTTAGTACTCATTTTACTAGATTTAAAATTTATTATGGCCACAAATCGATGTTGGATATAAAGTATGATATGTATGGGACATGAAACGCTCGTTTCTATTTAGATTTAACAAAAGATTGTATGGAAGATAAGAGATTTAGATGAATTTATATTTTTCTTCGTGAGTTCATTCATATGACCTTACTACTATTATAGAATGGAGATAGTAGTTGAGGGGGCCACTATGTGCATTTGCATACAAGAATGGTAAGGTTTGTTGAACTGATGAAACCTAGAGCTTGATAAAGGAAAGTTATTTAAAGGATCTTGTAACCTTAGAATGTCCTTAGTGGTTTAAGTCCACTTGATGGGAAGATATACGTCTTTGCTTTGACTCTAGAATTTATTTTGACTCTAGAATTCATTATTTAGGTTCAAGAAATGGTAATAGTTCCTACTACGTAATAGAATATATATAGTACTATGCTATCCACAATATCCCAAATGACACCTTATAGAGTATAGAGTAGGTATATTTATATTCATATTTGAATTTGAATCGGAATCTCATTCACCTAAAAGTGATCCTAAAGTTGATGAATAAATCCTCTTACCAAATGATTCATGGATTTTGGCTTCGGAAGATCACAAGATTCCTCATCAAATTTTACATTTTACAATCGATCAAAGTAAATAGAATTTTACTCATTGAATATACACAAGCATGTGTTCATGTGAACATGTTTGAGTAGGGTGATTAATGAGACTATTCCTTGAAGCTTACCAAAGCTCTTTGGCTTTCTCTCTACACCAACAGCTGCCCCCTCAAGCTTAAAAAGCTTTAGTCCTTCAAGATTTCTTGCAATCCAATCATTGATTTGAATTTATTTCACTTGCTTCCATCCAATGCCTCTGTCAGCATGTCTGTACATTGTTGATGTGTTGACACATATGAAAGTTGCACCTTGTTGCTTGCAATTTTTTCCCTAACATAATGATAATGCACTTCTATATGTTTAGTCTTGGCATGACAGATTCGATTATGTGTAAGATGTAAAGAACTAACATTAACTCCAAAGATGTGTAGAGTGGAAGAATGTAGCCCTAAATCAAAGTATAGGGTCCTAATCCACATTTCTTCCTATGTAGCATTTGTAAGTCCTCTATACCCATCCTCTATTTATGAGAGTGTTATAGTTGGTTGCTTCTTTGAAGACAAAAAAGTCAACTTTTTACCTGCAAATGTGAGGTATCAAGATGTGCTTCTCTTATCATCTTTAGAGCCTACCCTATCTACATCAAAGAATAGTTCGATAATTATGTAAAATGTGTAAGGATATCGAAAACCTTCATTGATTGTACCCTTCAAATATTTATGGATACCCTTGGCTGCTTCCATGTGAGATTTCCTTGAAGTATGTATAAACTGACTTAGTGCATTTGTTCCATAGCAAATTTCTACTTTCATTAATGTGGCATAATTTAAACTTCCAACAAGACTCTGATAACTAGTTATATCCTGAATTTGATCACCTTCATGAGCACTCAATTTCAAGTTCATCTCCATAGGAGTACCTTCAAATTTTGAATTCTACATTTCGAATTTGACAAGCATGTCTTTGATGTACTTACTCTAAGTAAGAAACATACCTCTTTCTCTATATACCATTTCCAAATATAAGAAGCATGCAAGCACACTAAGATCACATTTTGAATTCTTCTTCCATTTGGAGTTTGATCTTTTTTATTTCTTTTGCATCATTAATTGTAATAGTTATGTCATCAACATATACACTTAGGTATATGACTTCTCATTAGATCCTCTTAATGAAGAGGGAAGGATTTGCCTTGGTCACATTGAATCCCTTCTCTTGCAAGTAAGTGACAAGCCTATGACTCCAAGCCCTAGGGGATTTCTTCAATCCATACAAAGCTTTCTTCAAACTGCACAAAAACGATAATATTCAAGAATTCATTTAACGCATGCTTCCAGTATTGCACAAAGGATTAGAGAGTGAAGGATTTCCCACTAGGAAAATGAGCCTAGAAAGGCAAACAACCTAACATGAGAGATGTTAGGAAAACACATGCATTAGCAAAATAACATGTTACAACCGCAAAAATGGAGCTCATGGCTCAAAAAAACCCCTTTTAGAAATGGATAATAAAAAGTACCCAATTCTTGAAGCCCTGTTCTTGGGGCTTCATAAAAATATTCCATAGACAAAGGAGCCCCATAAAAATATGCCATAGACAAAGAAGAAGTCCTAGAGGCTCTTAGGGCACAGGAACCTATGAGAAAAAGAAAAAAGAAAAAAAGCAAACCTAGATACCAAATAGAGTAGAAGAGGAAGTCCATCTCATGGACTACCTAGGAGGGGTAAAACAAATTGAAGAATTCGAAGATGAAAAAGCATTGGAGGACTATGCCACAAGTAAGGAGGATAACCATTAGATAAACCAATCGCAAAGGAGAGAATCCAAGAAGTCGACCTTTTCATTAGGCCCATTATACGAAATTTCTTTACAAAAAATCAAGTACTTAGAAGGGCATTCTCCCATTTGATCTCGGCTTGGAAGAGTCCATTTCATACTCGATTTCCAAACGGTCCTAGAAGTTAATTACTTCATATTCCTAATACTTACTTGATCTTGAATGCCTTATGAGATCATGTGTTTAACATCCTTGATTTTAAACTTCTCATTTTGAGGTTTTAATTTCCCTGAGGATTCAATCTTCCTTCAACATTCATTCTAGAAATAAATTATAATACTTATCGTCGCATGGTCCAATCTCCCATACCATATTTCCTACATCAGTTTGAGTATAAAATCTAGTGTCCCATACCATCCTATTGTATATTCACATTGGAATGTAGATTATTGTTGTCTTAAAGTCCAAACATATGTATATATAGTGCCTTTTGACTTGAATCTTTAGGGACATTTTGAATTCAAGAAATTACCTCTAATTTGATATGTTCTAGGTTTTGTTTCTTTGACAATATCGTTTCACAATCTCATGCTTTGAGTTACATTTCGTGTTTGGAAACTAAAAGACCTTTTGATGGAGAATACTTCCTTTTTTTTAAGTTTTTGAAAAAGAAAAACTATTCTAGCTCCACGTTCTTGAATTTGTCATAGTCAAGACCTATTGGTTCTGCTCAACCAATTTATTGCAGCAAGAGATTTTTACTTTTTGTCTTCACATTCCTTTTTTATTCATGTTTTAAGTAACTACCTTGATGACTTCTATCAGTTTAAGTCGAAGCATCCTCTCATGCTTTTGGATTTCACCTTTAAGAAACCCCTTCAACGATATGTAAACTTTATGTTTTATCTTTAAAATACTAGATTACAATCATCATGATCCTAGAGTATCTATTGGATAACTGAGTCTTTTCATGCTTTTATTTGGAGAAATAGAACTTGGGCATGCTTTATATCAGCATGCTTTATCTATTTTTGTGGTTCAGAACCACCTATAAGGACCAGATCCTTTGTAAAATTTAGCATGCAAGGAACATTTTTTCTATATAGCTTTCTTAGCTAAACATCTATTTGTTGAAGATTTCTAGTTTGTTATACCTAACGCATTACTTAGGCTTGATGGTTATGTCCTTTTCTCTAAAAAGATATACTTGAACTGTTATCTACACTTACAACATGTGATATCTTCTATCTTTGGCCAAATATCTTTAAAAAGGACATCATTATCACTTACTTGTGCTAACATATTTATTAGCTTGTACTTGTTTTAAGAAGATTCCATGGATTAATTGAGATCTGTAACTTGGAACTTCTTGCATTCCCAAAAGATAAGCTCATCTTGTATATAGTAGGAGAATGGCTTGATTCATGAAGAAGCAAAATATGGTATTTCACTTAAGTTTTTGTCTCTAGGAACGATCTCTTTTCCTAAGCATCACTTATCTAGGTTTCATCTTGAGACACAAATCTCTAAACATGAAGCTTCAAAGCAACTCTCTAACTTTTCTAAGAAGAAGAGTTCTTTAAAAGTTCTCATGCTTTTCTTGGTACTATGCATCATTACCATAGATGCAACATGGAATCTAATATCCATCTATCAAACTTCAAACCTCAATGTTTGTCTGTTTTCAATCATTTTTATTTGATTTCCATCATTGCTTTGGATGGAATCAAGCAAGTGATTTCGTTTCAAAGTGTGCATGGAACTTTGGAAACCATCGTAAGTTATCATCACATTAGGATGCATGTAAAGTTACACAAGAAAGTCTAAGATCTCAATCTAAACTTGTCTTTATGACTCTCTAAGTACCTCTTATACTAAGAGTATCATAAATAAATCTAGGTTTGTGAGTATTCATTTACCTTTGGCCAACAATATGAAAAGAAATTATTTGGAATCTAGCTTATTGTCTACCTTATGCTCATTTTTCTATGCAAGTAAGTACATTTCTAAATATCCCTTTAGGAAACAAAATCTACTAGTTACTTGAGTTGCAATGCTTTGGCCTACATTAATTTGCAACTAACTAATTGTTTTTTGTCTTCCAAAATGTCAACCTTGATCTTCTGAGACAAGTACAAAAACATCACATTCATTTATTACTTAGCAAACGTGTTTCTCATATGAATGCATGTTATTCCATGCAAATGCATTCTCTTGCATGCATGTTTTTGCTTACTCTAGAATAACTCAAGAATTTCGCATGCTTGAAATACATGCATTTCATGCATCTATGTTATGCACAACATAATATTCTTTCTTCGTTTTAGTGTATAAACATGCTAATGAACATTGTTGAGGGCATAAAACGCGTTTCTAAAAATAATGATGCTTCTTGCATGCAAAAAAAACATCTTTGAATTGAACGTGTGCATTGAAAACATTCTTTTGGAAAGAGGTGCACAAAAACGCATTCTTTTGCACGCATTAAGTGGAAAATAACTTATTAATGCATGCAAGTACCCCTAGTGATTGCCGTGCTCTAAGTAATCTCATATTTGACACTTTATATTTCATTGAATTCTACATTCCCCTTATAGAATTTAAGTTTTATGCTATGCCTCAATGATAGTTCTATGCATAAATATATGAAAGAAAAAAGCAAGAAAGTATTTTTTAATATAAAGGAAGTTCGGCAATAGCCTACTCTCCCGGACTTGAATTAAATTAAGAAACAAAGGTACAATAGAATGGGACTAGTGTCCACGGGACCCCCCAAATCCCACAAAGCAGGGGAAGCTTGGTTGATGCCTAGGTTGCATTACAAAGAAGGTTGATCACCCTCTCGTCGCCCTCATGCGGGACCCACTTGGGTTTGAGCTTGTTGTTGATAAAAAAAAGGACTTGATGGTGCCTGAAGGGGGGGGATTTCTTACTGTTGACAATCCTTTTGCCAAGGAGGAAAAGAGATTTTTCAATCGACCACTCCCTGGGGGGGTCGCCGAAGTTGAGAGCACACCGCTCCCGCCAAATTTTCCACAGGACTTCCCCTCTGATCGCGTTCCAGAGAGCCGCAGAGCATCCAATCGCTTCTCCCAAAAGGACTTGTTTCCAACTAAACTGTTTCTGAACTCTGATTTTCAGTCCAACCGACTGCCAGATTCTGTAGGAGTTGGGGCAAGTAAGGAAGATGTGTGGGACATCTTCGATTGCACGGTGGCAGCGTTTGCACCACGGAGGGATCCCACAAATTTTGCTTGCCTTATGGTTAGTCCAAATTCCTCGATGAAGAATTTGCCATAAGAGGACAGACTTCTTAATCTCTCTAAGTGGGTGCCAGATACCCATGAATTTCATGTCATGAAGCTAGAAATAATTAGCTCCAAACAATAGCTACATCCATCCATTGCCTAGAGAAGATCCATCATACTCCTTGTTCTTGAAAAGGTTACTACTAAGATAGAATTCTCTACCCAAATCTATTAAATCTCCTCCATTTTCAATGATCTCTATATCTTTTTTAATCTTATACAAAGATCTTTCCACAATCTAAAAATCATTAAAATTGGACACTTAAGTAAAGAGCACCAAGAGCTTGAAGTCAAGTAGCTAGTAGGTTATCAACAACTAGAAATATTGTTTGGAGTGGCTACTTTGTATGCATCCCAAAGACAACTTGGACATAGTGTTGATATTTTTCACTTGTGATATGTGTGATCATAAGACTCTCTAGGAACATTATTTCCATAATTAGGATATTTTCTGTGTGCTTGTATAAACACCTACGACCCTAGCACGTCATTTATCTTATGTACATACTTGGTAATATATTATGTATCTTGTTAAGATCCAAGCTTCTTCTTCTTCCTTGTGTTTTTCATGTGCTTTTGCAAACCTCAAAATCCAAGAATTTGTACCGAAACAAGTTGTTAATTCATCTAGGGAATTGCTGGCATCCCTTTGATCACGTTCTCAAAACTCCATGAACATTTGTGAGCATCCTCAAGAGGACTAGGACCTTGTGTTGTCCTAAAAATGCATTATCATAATAATTGTGTAGGAAATTTTGTACAAGCACTTTAAAGTCTGCTACAAGTTTAGCACAACTTGAGAGGGTGTTTCTATTCAACTTTTTGAGAGCCACTCAATTTTTTTATATCCAGGTATTTAGTCATTAGCCATGGATAAACGCATGATATATTACATATGTGAATTGTTAAGGATTGGTTGGATGGTACTAATTACCCATTTTGCGCATATATGATGTGTGATGTATTGATAGCAAAAGGGCCATGGAGTATTGTGTGGGGTTTTGAAAAACATCCTACTACACGTGCAAATAGAGTTTTTTTTTTATATAAAGGAAGTTCGGCATTAGCCTACTCTCCCGGACTTGAATTAAATAAAGAAAGAAAAGTACAAGAGAAGGGGACTAGTGCCCATGGGACCCCCCGAATCCCACAAAGGAGGGGAAGCTTTTACAGAGCTTAGATGGCATTACAAAGAAGGTTAATCACCCTCATGAGGGGCCCACTTGGGTTTAAGCTTGTTATTGATCAGAAGGAGAACTTGATGATGCCTGAAGGAGGGGGGATTTCTTACAGTTAACAATCCTTTTGCCAAGGAGGAACAACAATTTCTCAATTGACCACTCCTTGGGGGAGTCACCGAAGTTGAGAGCACATCTTTCCCGCCACATTTTCCATAGGACCTCCCCTCTGATGGCGTTCCAAAGAGTCACGGAGCAGCCGATCGCTTCTCCCAGTAGGGCTTGCTGCCAATAGAGATGTCTCTGAAGTCTAATTTTCTTTCCAACCGTCTGCCAGTGTCTGTTGGAGTTGGGACAGGTAAAGAAGATGTGTGGAACATCTTCGATAGACCGTTAGCAGCGTTTGCACCAGGGAGGGATCCCACAAAGTTTGTTAGCCTTAAGGTTGGTCCAGATTCCATGATGAAGAATTTGCCATAAGAGGACAGACTTTTTGATTTCTATGAGGGGGTGCCAGATAGCCATGAACTTCATGTCCCACCGAAGCCGCGTCCATGATAGGCACCACTTCTTGTTGAGGTTAACCTGATAGTCAATCGTTTCTTTGATGTTTGGGATTTTTGATAGGCTATTCCCATTGTGCCATTTGAGACCAAGCAAGCTCGATGTGTCGTATCCCATGAGAAGGCGAGTTTTGTGTCGATCCCAAGCGAGACATCTGCTTTGCAAAGTGTTCCATTCTTCGTACGAAATGTTGACGCAAGGGTCAATATCCTGATAGTTGATCCAGCAGTTGGTGTCTTGTTTCCAGAGATGTTTCCATTTTTTGAAGCCTTTGTTCCATAACTTCTTGGCATTTTGAATGTTCCAAGACTCCACACTCCGGATGCCATGGATCGGAAACCAGATAGAGTCGTTTTGTCTGATACCGGCAGCCCACTTCCAATCTTCACTAATTCTTGTGTAGCTTTTGACTTTATTCCAACTCTTCCATAGGGAGCACACGAGATTAGAGCCTTTCGGGAAGACGGGGATCGGGGAAAAGAGCAAGGTCAAGATGTCAAGATTCTTCCAATTCGGGAAACCCATGAGTGCTAACTCATTCTTGTTTCTGAAGATCAACTTGGCCCACGAGGCCTCCCCATTGCACCAAGCCTTAATCATCCATTTGGCTGCCAGTTTGTTAGCCATGCACCCAACGTCCAGGATACCAAGTCCCCCACTATCTCTATGGCTGGTGCAGATGGACCATTTGATTTTAAGGTGCAGATGGACCAAACTTATATCAAATGGTTGTGGCCCACATGTATGAGTCATTACCTAAATCTAGTAAGCTAGTATCCCCCTTGCTAACCTTACCTTTATCTTTTTATAGTGATTTTGGCATATTTAAGAAGCCATATTTATCAATGTGTTTTGATAATCATGTGGCTAGTTAGCCCTCTATTGAGAGAAGGGATTCCTTTTCATATTGGTTTCTTTTTTTTGTAATATTTGGATTATCAAAGCTAATAGATTATTCTAAATTTGGCTCAAATCCATGGCTTTAACTCTAAAAATTCTAAGAGAATTAATTGATAGAGGTCATTTTTTGTGTACCTAGTGTAGGCATTCTATTGTCTCTCTTGGTGGAATTGACTCTCTAATTATGAGCAAGTACTCTGATTTAGATAAGTTGGATTTTGAAGTAACTTATTTTATGTGTATGTTTCAAAGGTTTTTCATTTATTCCTTATACCTTTCGGGAATTGAGCATGTGAGTGCACAAAGATCAAGCACGAGGTACCTTTGAAGCCATTTATACTTCAAGGTTGTTTTGGAAGGATTTTACATTCTCTTATTAGTGATAGTGGAGCAATTCAACATACAATTACATGCATGCATACATGCATACATACGTACATACATACATACATACATACGTACATACATACATACATACATACATACATAATCAGAGATATAGAGAACATATCATTCTAGTTAATGGAACATATGGCAAGAAACAAATCTTTCAGTAGGAAATGTTAAAAGCAAGTACATATTCGACCAATATGCAATTGAAGGAATACACATTATTTCAAATGCAAATAATTCAAAAGCACCTTTGACTCATAATGCAAAACTACTTGACTCAGTTGGCAGCATGCCCTGCTGGGAGAAGCGATCGGCTGCTCCGCGACTCTCTAGAGTGCCATCAGAGGGGAGGTCCTATGGAAAATCTCGCGGGAAAGATGTGCTTTCAACTTCGGTGACTCCCCCAAAGAGTGGTCAATTGAGAAATCGTTGTTCCTCCTTGGCAAAAGGATTGTTAACTGTAAGAAATCCCCCTCCCCCCCCCTTTAGGCATCACCAAGTACTCCTTTTGATCAATAACAAGCTTAAACCCAAGTAGGCCCCACATGAGGGTGATGAGAGGGTGATTAACGTTTTTTTTAATGCCATCTAAGCTCTGTAAAAGCTTCGCCTGCTTTGTGGGATTTGGGGGGTCCCATGGGCACTAGTCCCCTTCTCTTGTACGTTTCTTTATTTAATTCAAGTCCGGGAGAGTAGGCTAATGCCGAACTTCCTTTATATTAAAAAAAAATACTTGAATTTTTTCCAATGCCTTGATATGGAATTTATGTCTAATTATGGGTGTGTCTTCAGGTTTGAATGTATATGCATGTATCAAGCTACTAGTGTGTGGACAATCTCGCAATTAAATTCTTGGAGTAACAAGATGCATTGGGCTAAGCGGCCAACTAGGTTTTCTACCAAACTAAGTATGTGAGAGCAAAATAGTCAATGTGAAAGGTACATTTTTTACCTGGTTAATAATGCCTAAACGTCTTAATAGAGTAAATAAGGCCCAAGCACTCTCATTCAATAATCGAATAATACTTATCGGCAAGAGCTAGACATTGGCTAACATAGTACAGAAGTCAATACCATTTATTGGAGACTTGCATTAAGACATTGTGAATGACAATATCTTAAGCATCCAGGGAAACATGGACTGGCTCGTCCTTCTGGTGCCTATAAAAAAAGATCTTGTGTTAATAAATTCTTCAAATAGTTATATGCAGTTTGACATTCTAGTGTCCACTAAATTTATTTAGGAGAAACATTTTCCAATGTATTGATAAGAGCATCTAAGTGGGTCGAAAACCTTGTGGTGATCATGCCATTGAATTTATCCCAAAAATTCAAGAACCTCATTTGGAGACTTGGGACGAGGTACTTCTAAAATGGTTTAAAATTTAACAAGGTCTACATGGAAAACATCTTTGGAGATGATGTGTTTTAGGATCTTACCATAAGAGACTACATGAATAGATTTGGAAGGGTTGAGATAAAATCGATATTTTATGCACTTTAAGAAGTAGAACCGTAGTTTCTACAAATATTCAACATGAGCATAAGAAAGAAAGAAATCATCCACAAATGTCTGTATAAAACGTGCTAATTAGGGAGGAAAAATATCTTGAATATAGTGTTGGAGTGCACTAGGGGCATTCCAGAGATGAAAGCACATAATGATACATACATAGACACCCCAATCAGTGATAAACATTGTTTTGGGAATATCTTGTTAATCCTCTGAACCTTATTATAATTTCTATACCCATCTAGAAATGAATATGTTTCTCTACTAGCAACTTCATCTAGCATACTATCCAAAAAGGGGAGAAGAAAAGGATTGAGAACTTTGGTAGCATTCAACTTTCAGTAATCCACATGGATGTGGAGTTTTTTTAGGTACAATGACTATGGGAGAAATCCATTATGCATGGTCAATAGGGACAATGAAGGGATATTTTAATAGTCTATCAAGTTCCTCCTTATCTTGTTTTCCATAGTGTGGATTCATTCAAAAATTGGGTTCATTAACAAGATAAACATCAAGTTTAAGGATAATTCTATGTTTGTAAATACGTGGGTCAAGGCCCCTCATATCGTGATAGTCACAGGCAAAGAAATATAAAAGTTATCAAATAAAATCAAGTAATGATTGTCAAAATTCCTATGTGAGAGTAGCATGTATCTTTATTAGTCTAGGGTTCTCTAGCCCACCTAAGTTGTAAACCTTGACTTTGTCTTCCATAACATAGGTTTTTTTATCCTTGAATGAAACCATCATCTATTAATGGTTTGGTTCAATGTCTAATGCATATTTGGGTATGTAGTCCAATTTAGTGTCTAGTCTCAAATTTTGTGTAGTGTTGAGTGTGTTTTCAAGTGGTGTGGCCATTGCTCATAAAATGTAGGCACTAGATGGCGACTAGTCTAATACACTATGCAAGTCAATAGCTCCTCCAAAAAGGTTATCTCATCCTCATCAATTAGAGCCTCTAAGATATAGACTAGTTCGGCCAATTGTGGCAAGTGGTGGCACTCATAGGGTGCTAACTCATCCAAGGGAACCACATGTTTTAAATTATTATATTTAAATGCTAGTTGAGGTGAATACCAATCTTCTATTATTTTAGCCTTCCTTAACCATGGTCATCCAAACAAAAGGTTATAGTCTAGGCAATAATAAGGTAAACTTTGAACGACAAAATTCATCCGAAATTTGGCTCCTTATAGAGAGATAGGGATATCTCTAATTAATATGACCGGATGAATTCAAAAGTAATCAACCCTTCTCACAACGACCTTCATTGGCTTAATCTTAGTCCATCCATCTAAGTACACAAAGCTTCAATAGCTTTATTGATAATAGAGCCTCCATGAATAATACTTCAAGATACTCTTAGTTTTATGCTAGATAGTGATGAAAAGGATGGCATGATCAGCTTTAGTACGAGGTTCTATTTGGACCACTACAATAGGAGGTGTTGTTCAAATTATGACTAAACTCCAACTAGAGTAAGTAACTATCCCAATGCTAGTGTGACTACTGCCTGTGATAATATTTCGCAAGTGCTAACTCTGATTGATCATTTAAATTTTGTAGGTCGTGTAGTATCCTACTAGTTGACTCTCGTCGGTATAAGACTACTAATCAAATATTTTTTGGTAATAGGTATAGATTGAGGAAAAATGGGTGCTTCTTCATAGCCCAAGTAGCTACTTGGGGCATATGATGGATTTTGTAAGTAATTGTGGTAATGGGAATTCCTTTAATGCAATGCAATGTAAGTAGGAGAAGGTTCCACAGGATCCTAGATGATAGCATTGACAGCACGCCTACTTTGTGTCATTGCAATATATGGACAAGTTTTTGTCATGTGTCTACTACATTGATGAGTTGCACAATACAACTTGTTTAAGGCACAATTGTCTATTGTATGACTCACATTCCTACATTTAGTTCAAAAGACGTTTCATAAAATCATCTTGTATTGCCTTGGAAGACTTGATCGGCTACCAAGCCAAATCCTCTGCAAATCCTCTAGCTTTGTGCTCTAACTACCGATGCATATCTAGCACATCATATAAAGTCATCTCACCAATGCATCGAATGATTATAATACGTCTCAACTATGGAAGGAGCTTATTAATGAACCATTGAGTTTCAAAAATATGTAGTAAAAGGAATATCAATTAAAATTTCACATACGTGCGCTTTGAAAATAGCTGCATATTCATGCATGGGTTGTTGAGGTTTGTGTTTTTTGTTCTATAAAAAGTCAAAAAATAGACTACTAAACCTTTTTCTTGTACTAAATGTGCAAGAAATCATCTCTAATTGCTATATAAGTATGGAAGTAATTTAACTTGAACATTTCAACAATATATTTACTTCATTCACCATAGTGGATTGGAATACTCTAGCCTTATATAGATCATCAACAAGAGCATTTGTTATCACTTCATAGTTAATTTCAAATGATTACACATGAGCATCTCGGTCATCATCTAGGAAACCTCAAAACATAGAATAAAGCATGCCTTAAGGGAATGTTCTTTTGAAAATCATACCTTGCATTGCCATCTCTTGAAAATTTAAATGGTGAAGGGGATTCGAGATATCTTCACATTTTGACTTTGACAAAAATAACTCTCTATGAATACCAAATAAGCTTTTCACCTTTTTCATTGTTTCTAAATTATTTGTGGCAAACGATGTTGGAAGTTAACAACACCACGGTTTGATTCCTTTTGCTTTCATGTGCAAATTCTAGTGCGCGAATGATTAGATTTTATCAAACGAAAAACCATAGGTTCTCTCTTTTGGTTGTTTGGTAATAGTTGTCCAGGTCAAATTAATACCTTTTGGTAATTTATGGTCGATCTACATCTATCATAATTTGTTCTAGTGGAGGTTTTGATGAGGCCTAAGGTCATTTGTTGACAGTATACGGGAAGAAGCAAGTACGGACACACATGTAGATCTAGCACTAAGGCAACCCTTCATTTTTTTTTCAAAACCCTTACATCATTTTTAAGTGAGTCTCATCACAAAAAACCCTTGTAAATATCATTTCACCTTTTTGTAGCTCCATTTTGTACAAGCCGAGGAGTCCTCGAGCTTGGGGAGCCTTAGAAGTAGTTGCCTGCCAATTTTCATAATTTTTAGATCTCGTTTGAGCCCTCAAATAAGCCCTGGAACCTAATTTTTAACTAGGCCGGACACTAGGTCTGGACAGGGCCAAAAGCTAGTCAAAAACTATAAATAGAGCTAGAGAGCTCATTTTTGGGTTAGCTTCTTGTAGTTTGAGCTTGTATGAGAACTTTCTTGCAATAGAAGTGATTCCATTGTCTTACTCTCTTTGTTCTTACCGTGTGTGCGTGTGTGCGTGTGTGCGTGTATGTGTGTGCATGCTTGTGTGCTTCTCACTCACGCACTTGTGCTTCCACTTGCTCGTGGTCTTCATACCATCCTCACGTCTTCCCGGATTGACATTAAAGGAGGTGCTACTCATCACTGAGCTACACCAAATTTTGGCGCCGTTGCCGGGGATCGAGCTTTGAGGACGAGCGTGTGATGGTAAGACGTAGAGAGGACGCGTTGGAATGGTAAGTAGTAGGTAAATTTCTGATTTTTTTCCATCTCCATCTTCATCTTCACCTCATTCTCCATTTCCACCTCCACCTCCTTCTCCACTACGTATCCCCTCTTCCCTATCATTCCCTCATTTGTTGTGTGCGAGTTTGAGAGAGAGCGATTGTGCGTGCTTGTCTTTGTGTGTTTTTTGCATGTTTCTTGCAGGTGGCAGCTCCATTATCATCTCCAGCAAGCTCAGCAGGTACAGAAATTGTCTGCACAGTCCCTGAGGCGTTGAGCTCGAGCTATCGCGACACTCCGAAAATTTCACCCAATCACGATTCTGAGTGCACCACGACACTGCGCAGGCCTAGAGCTCCCAGGATCACTAGATAGAACAGAAAAATTCACCATATCCCGAGCTATCGCGACACCTCGAGGTATCGCGACACCTCACGAGCTATCGCGACACCCCGACCTATCGCGACACTTCACGAGCTATCGCGACACCCCGACCTATCGTGACACTTCACGAGGTATCGAGACACCTCACGAGCTATCGCGACACCCCGACCTATCGCGACACTTCACGAGCTATCGCGACACCCCGACCTATCGCGACACTTCACGAGCTATCGCGACACTTCACGAGCTATCGCGACACCCCGACCTATCGCGACACTTCACGAGCTATCGCGACACTTCACGAGCTATCGCGACACCTCACGAGCTATCGCGACACCCCGACCTATCGCGACACTTCACGAGCTATCGCGACACCCCGACCTATCGCGACACTTCGACCTATCGCGACACCTCGACCCGACCTATCGCGATACACGGCTTTTAACGCATGAAAATTTAGGGTTAATTTTTTTAGTGATTGGAAGGGTAGTTGAGCTTAATTTTAGGCACCTTGGTATAACTTTAGAACCTTGGAAGTGGGCAAAAGGCCTAGAAACCAGAGAGGGATCTCCTGAACCCTGAGTGCCTGTTTTGACCCTTTAGTGCCTGAATGGTCATAACTTGACCATACGAACTCCGATTGATGAGATTTTGGTCTCGTTGGAAAGCTTGTTGAGAATCCCACGTGGACCTCGACTGGTTTTTGTAAGAATCATACGCGGAGTTTTAGAACATGCATTTTTAAGTTGACCTTTAGGTGGAACTAAGTGGTTCTCAGATTCAGGGGGTACAGTGAACTACTCCAAGGGGGCTGAAATTATTGAAGTGTGTCTTTCAATTACTTGTGGCAATAGAGCTATACTAACAGGTGTGCTTTTGCAGGAACTTTGTGCGCGCTCAAGGCAATCCAAAGCAAGCTAGCAAGGGTGAGTACCAAGCTTGGGAGAAGGCTTCCTGGGCTTGTGTAGCAGTCTGGTCAACCAGCTAATTGAGGTTGGAAGATCTCTCAACCCTCCTTTGTCAATTCCTAGCCTAGGCTAAGTACGACTTAGGTGTGGTAATTAATTAGGGCAACGTTAGGCACGAATCAAGTCCAAGAATATTAATCAACAAAGTGCAAGAAGTAAATAGGTCTTAAGTGCGAAAACCCTAAAGGACAAAAGGTAAACTGGAGTCGATCACTTATCAAGTGCGGAAATTCACTTAAGTACTCCTGACGACGCGATTTCAGACAAGACCATAAACATAATATTCAACTAAAAAGAACAAAGTGATTGGTGCAAAATCAACCTGCAACGAGAGTGTGCTTGGGTTCCAGGGGATAAATAAATCAGGCTTATGAACCTTAGATCAGGCAGACACTTAGGCCGAGACAGACAGAGCCTCAGATCTTCTGAAGCTACTGTCAATCACACTACCAGGTCTTGGGCCCAGCAGTTGAGTGATTATCCATACATTCCCAGATCAGAAACAAGTGATTCTGAGATGTCCTATCACATGGAGAGACCAGTAGGTAGTTCAGGGTTGGCTTATCTAGAAAAGCCAGAGGGACCTTACAAGACTCAACTGGAATACATCAGGACGAATCGTCTAGGTGCTCGCATCTACGAAGACGGACTGAGAAGATCGGTGGTCCAGATTAAGAACCCCGATCAACCCCATGGATTAGCCCACCCGGTAGTCAAGTTTGAGAATGGAGCATACCTAGATAAAGAGGGGACTATATATGTAGTCACCACTCTCCTTGATAGAACTGATGAGTTTGGAAATGTGATTGCGGAGACCGACATGGGTGATATAGAGCAAGGGAACTTAGAGAGAGAGCCAAGAACTCCCCGTGGTAAATCTGTCTTGACCAGAATCATGACTCCAGAGTGGATTCCACAGGATAATAAAAGCATAGATCTGCTTTTAAACCAAGAAACCGATGAGGTTTTTTGGAGATATAAATCTCCTCAATCTCAGGAAGTGAGTGCCCTCACAATCTATGAGTTTAAAGACCCTGATAGCCCAGGTCAAGTAACCTACCTAGACAATGCATCAGAGAGAATCTTCGTGGTCACTGAGCTTGGCAGACATGCCTACACATGGAAGGGAGAATTTGTTTTTCCCCAACCAAGGTCTACTGTGTCCTTTGGTCACCAAGGAGCTGGGACCTCCCAAGCTCATGGGGCTCAGAGAGATAGAAGTAGAGACAAACCTGAGGTAAGTTTCACCAACTCCCCGGGAAGAGAAAGAACGGGAACAGAAAGGAATAGAGTGGAACCTGAGAGACATAGAACCCCATGGAATCACAGGGACATTGATGATTTTCCTTTGCCAAGGCCGCGAGAACACACTAGGACCCTGCGACCAACTCAACTGGTGAAGTCCATGAAGAATTATTTCGATGGCACGGGAGACCCTTATGACCATGTGGCAGAATTTCGACAAGTGTTGAAAGCTGAACAGGTGGAGGACCTATTCACACAATATAATGCTTTCGGTCTAACCCTTAGGAACACTGCCCTTACGTGGTTCCAACCACTGAATGAGAGGCATTTCAGAAACATAGACCAACTCTTAGAGGCATTTATTGTTGAGTTTTCTAAGAGTGGAATCAGGCATAACACCTCCTCACTAATTCATAGCTTCAAACAAACACCTCAAGAGACGGTCAGACTAGCTGGAAGAAGATTTAGACAGTACCTGGAGAGATGCCCTATGCCGGAGTTACCCACACCAGCCAAACAAGTGGCCTTGTTCCTAGACGGATTGTTGAGCACTAAGCTCAGGTCATATGTGTACCTGAAGGACCCTAGAACGATAGAGGAGTGCGTGCGCATGTGCATAGACATTGAGGACAATCTAGGTGAGGAATTAGAACTATCAAAAATCTATAAGGATTCTGATAGCTCTAGTGACATGACATCTGGTCAATCCACATCCATCGAGGAACTTGCAGAGAAGGTAGCCCAAAAACTAGGTGTCTCTAGCAAGAAAATTCCAAGATTTGCCCCAGTTAAGCGGTGTTACAATTGTGGCGGTGAACATATGGCAAGTGTATGCCCCATTATGGCCCAACCTCAGGTGAATCCTAGTAGCCAGTACTGCACCATAGAGCGCAGGTACACCCATCACACGGCACAAGACTGCCCATATAACAAACAAACTGTTAGGCAAAATTATCCTCAGCCATATCCACAACATGGTAGGTACCAAAATCAGTACCCATCACCACAATACAACAGACCACAGCAAACTTATCAGCCACCTTATCAAGGGAAGCAGAGACCTCAACCAGTCCTAGTGCAGCAACCCCCTGCTCCAACCAATGTGATCCCAGTGAAATATGCATCTACTGAAGAAAATCCGAATAGAGCCATAGTCCCAGTCACCCCATTGCTATCAGACAGTGATCCAAGTGACCATAGTTTTGACTCCACACATATGAGTAGTCCACAGGCTTACTACATGCAGTCACCCGAGCATAACGAGTCATACTATTATGAGGACCCAAGTGAAAATAGTGGGGAACCTGAGTATGCTAATGTCATGTACACAAACCCCAACTCTAGACCTCAACCTAGGCAGGTACGACCCCCATTTCCTAGAGGACCATGCTTCAGATGTCAGGGAGATCACCTTATACGTGATTGTCCACTGCCTACCCCTACACAGCCTCAACCAGTAACCATTCAGGGCTTCTGTCAAGATTGCGGGAAAGAGCATCTCCTACGAGATTGCCCGAAGAACCCTAATAACATGCCTAAAATCACTCCTATCAATGTTGTTGGGTTAGTTGTAGACTCCACAGGGAGTGTGACTTCCACTGCACCTGTGCAGGTGATCACAAGAGCCCAGGCACTTCAACAACACCAAGGTGTTGGTCCCGAAAAGAGCCCCGAGGTGAGTGAAACAGAGAGCATACCCAAAAAGAGAACTAGCGCCTGGAAGGATAGTCGTGAAAGAATGAAGAGGCAATGGGCAAAAAAGATAAACGAACTTGAAGAAAGCGTGAGAGAAACCAAGGCAAAAATCACAGAGATCACATCTCAACCGCACTCCCACACACTTCCACCACTACCATCCCCATCACCCTCCATTTCTCCACCCTCTAATACACCCCTCGTAACCCACCCACCACCCCGAGTAGGATCAGTATTAGCTGACCCCACTCCTGAAGGCTTGGACATGATGTTCAAGGCCTACCAAGCTCGACTTCAAGAAGGGCCAACAGCTGCAAACCTAGACAAGAGTTACCCTAGAGCAGATTTAGAGATTGAACGGATGAAAATGTGCATGAAAATGGTAGAACAAGCTCAAGCTATACTTGAGACTAGTCAAAAGTTCAATCAGACAAACTCTGTCAAGCCGGATTTGCATTTCCAAGGCTTACTGGAAAGATTAGAGCAGTTGGTAAACAAATCACAGGTTTCTTTACCTCCACAGGCTCAACCAGTTGTTGAAAGAGGAAGCTCACCACCAAAGGGGGCTTATGTTCCTAATTCCACGGATGCTGGAATACCTCCTTCAATTCAACAGTACTCTCAAGAGTTCTTGCGGGAAATACAAGAAGAGAAATGGGCCAAGGAGAAGGGTAATTCCCCTCCTATTCCTGATTGATGATCTTCGTGATCAATTTCCCCAAGACATTCCGTCTATCTATGGAGATCAAATAGAGCAACAAGAGGATGAGAGATTAGATTTTGAATCTAATTCTTTACAAGAGTTGCCTCATTTCACAGGCCCATGGGAATCTGAATCTCTCCAGATCAGAGCTCCCACGATATTGGTAAGAAATGAAGACTCAGTGATTCCCAGGAACACTGATGTTGTGAAGAACACTAAGGTTCAGTGTCACCTCACTGTAGAGGAACTCCTCAAGGCAAAACCGGAGCTCTGGAATCATGTGAAAAATCAGGTCCCAGAACTTGAATCCAATACACCAAAAGTAGGCTCTAAACAAAAAGTACTAGGGATACCTCTCGACAAGATAGGAGACATGAGCGAAGGTGAAGAAGGTAACACTTATCTTCCGATCACCTATCAAGGTTACACAACCAAAGCGATTGTGGATTCGGGTGCCGGTGTTGCTATTGCAACCACCTCCCTGTGGAAGCGATGGGGCAAACCCACCTTAAGACCAACGAGAATGAAACTTCAAATGGCAGATGGTCATTTTGAAAGACCTCTCGGATTGCTTGAAGGGATAACTCTAACCACTTGTGGTGTAGAGTTTGAACATACGTTTGCTATATGTGACTTTGAGAAGAATAATGTTTACGAGATGATCCTAGGAAGACCCTTCCTACGACAATTGCAAATAGTACAGGATTGGGGAACCAACTCCTTGTACTTACAGCACTTAGGGGTCACCACCAAGGTCAATCTGAAGGATCACACCTTCAGAGACGTACCACCCCTACAGTGGAATCCTATCCACAAAGTGAAAGAGGACTCTATCTCCGTGCATTCTGGAAGTTCACCTGAACCATCCTGGTTGCATGAAGATACTCACTTGTGGATGTGCAAGGTCGCACAGGAAGAGGAAAAGCGCCTAAAAGCGAGAGAAGAAGGAACTCCCCCAGGAGATAGACCAATAAAAGACCCAGCCTATACACCAATGATATTTCCAGATGAGGAATTTGAGCCTCATGGTTGGGCAGAAATCTTAGCTACCATGGACATTGCAGTCAATGAGGAACAATGGACACCCCATTGTGATGAGGAGGGTTATGATATTTCAGTGTTCATGTGTCAGCCCTTGTTGGAAGAGTGTGATCCTAGTGAGTTCATAGAAGAAGAAGAGAATGACGATGATCTAGAATCCATTGTGATGGATACATACTTTGACTCAGAGGAACACTACTTAGAAGACCTAGGGGTGTTAACCCAAAAGGAAGAAGAACCCCTTGCGAGTATTAAAACGATAAGTTCAAAGAAAGGAAGTGAAGGAGGTCAAAAGAAAAAGAAAAGGAAAGCAGTGAGACAAGAAGAGGAAGAATCATTGTTTGAAGTACCAGAAAATTTCAAGAAATATGAAGTGGAAGACCGGAAAATTTTGGTACGAATGCCTAAGAGAGAGGCCATTATAGGAGAAGCATATGACAATAAAGAAAAGACCAAAAAAATTGTAGTGACCATTGAAGGGAACGAAGAGCGATGTACGTACATAGGAGACGACCTAAGTGCAGAAGAAGAAGCAGAGCTTGTAGCGCTATTAAGGGAATATAGGGATGTGTTCGCATGGCACTATAGAGACTTGAAAGGAGTAGATCTAGAGATTTGCTCTCATACGATTCCAATGACCGCTGATGCCAAGCCCACCAAACAAAAACCCTACACATATAATGACAATTATGCAGCCAAAATAAAAGAGGAAATTGACAGGCTGATTGAAGCCGGATTCATCTATGAGATTGAGCACACTGAATGGGTGTCCCCCATTGTAGTGGTGCCCAAGAAGAATGGGAAATTGCGAGTGTGCATTAACCTTAAAAAAGTCAATGCCGCTACGATCCGAGATAGTTATCCTCTTCCAATCACCGAACATCTATTGGAGCGTGTTGCAGGCAAGGAAGTTTACAGCTTCCTTGATGGATTTTCAGGTTACAACCAAGTAGCCATTGCCCCCGAAGATCAGCACAAAACGGCCTTTGCCACAGAATGGGGAATCTTTGCATTTCGTGTGATGCCATTTGGGCTCACCAATGCACCTGCAACATTCCAAAGACTCATGTGTCATGTCTTCAAAGAGTTCTTGCGAAAGAGCTTAGAAGTATATGTGGATGATTTATGCGCTCATTCCCAAGAAAGAAGATACCACATCCCTGAGCTCAGGCAAATCTTCAACAAGTGTAGAGATTATCGAGTGTGCCTGAATCCAGAGAAGTGTGTGTTCATGGTACGACAAGGTAAGATCTTAGGTCACATTGTTTCTAAGAATGGAATTTCAACAGATGAAGACAAAGTAAGAGCAATAGCAGAGTTGCCCAGACCAAGGAATGTTAAAGAGGTACAAGCCTTTATGGGCCATTGTGGATATTACCGTAGGTTTATCCACATGTATGCCATCATAGCTAAACCTCTTTATGGGTTGTTAACAAATTTTGAATGGAGCGAGGAATGCGAGACTTCCTTCAACGAGCTGAAGAGACGTTTGTGCACAGCACCAATATTGACTACTCCGGATTGGAGCAAACCCTTTCATGTCCATGTAGATGCCTCCAATCATGCAATAGGATGTGTGCTAGCACAACCCACAGGTGAAGGAAACCTAGATTTGCCGATAGCATATGCTAGTAGGCAGCTGAACTAAATTATACCACAACGGAAAGAGAAGGCCTAGGTATGGTATATGCTGTGAAGAAGTTTAGACACTATATATTGGCCAATAAGTTCAAGTTTTTCACTGATCATCAAGCTTTACTATATTTGGTCAATAAACCTTGCAATACAGGCCGCTTAGTAAGATGGTTCCTCTTACTAATGGAATACGACTTTGAAGTTGTTGTCAGGAAAGGTAGAACCCATCTTAGGGCAGACCATCTTTCTCGCATCACTTCAGGAGAGCCACCGCAAGGAGTGTCTGATGAATTGCCCGATGCTTATCTGTTCAATTTAGAAGTTGTTCCTAAATGGGCAAATAAGTTGGTACCAGTCCTAACCTTCGGGCCTGCAAATAAAAATGTTAAAACAAGCAAAGAGGAAATTGTAAAATCGCTAAAGTATCAAATATTAGCCGGAAGTATGTACAAGCAAGATACCGAGGGCGTATTAGCTTGTTGTGTCGAGGATGATGAACATGCTAGTTGGTTGCAACAAGCCCATGAGGGACTGCTAGGAAATCACTACCCTAAACAACGAACATTGCAGAATCTAAAACGTTTAGGGGTGTATTGGCCTAGCATGGACAAAGAAATACAAGAGTGGATCCACAATTGTCCAGTGTGCCAGAAGAGACCCCCAGTGGAGCATGCCACTCTTTATCACGTGTCATTAATCCCAGATTGGAGTGCTCCATTGGTTGAGTTCATGAGATCGGGAACCTTGCCCAATCAGGCTAGTCTTGCAAGAAAACGGAGCATGGAGCAAGAGGCTCAAGACTATGCCTTAGTAGGAGACAACCTATATCGAAGAGGCAAGGATGGTTACCTAAGACTGTGCGTTCATGAATCAGACTATTTGAAAGTCTTAGAAACGGCACACAGCGGTGCTGCAGGTGGACACTTTGGGCCGGACAGAGTAATTAAGACCATTCTATTCTCGGGACTTTGGTGGCCCACTCTTCATATGGATGCACACTCTTATGTGAAGAGTTGCGACACATGCCAACGTGCCCAATATCCGATAAGAAAAGATGAAATGCCCTTAAGGCCAATGATGGGAGGACGTGCATTTTCAAAGTGGGGTATAGACTTTGTAGGTCCCATCAACCCCCCAGCTAGAAACTCCCATGCAGAATACATTATTGTAGCCACAGATTACCTTACAAAGTGGGTGGAAGTAAAGGCCACGACAAAGAATGATGCTCAAACGACAGCTAAGTTCTTATTCGAAAATGTGTTCACTAGATATGGGTTACCAATAGAGTTGGTTAGTGATAGAGGTACGCACTTCTTGAATGAGTTCATTGAAAATCTCCTTCAAGAATTCATGGTGACACATAAAAAGTCTGCACCCTATCACCCACAAGCTAACGGACAAGCCGAGAGCACGAATAAGATCCTATGTAACGTATTGACGAAACTTGTAAACAATAAACGCTCTGACTGGGACAAACAACTTCATCATGCTGTTTGGGCATACCGAGTTGCTTACAAAACGGTACTCAATGCCACCCCCTTTCAGATGGTCTTCGGACAAAATGCGGTGCTACCATTAGACTTCCTAATCCCAGCTTTAAGAGTAGCACAAGAGCATGAGTGGAATGGACATGAGTTGTCCTCTAGGATCTTTGATCTAGAGCGTTTAGGTGAGACGAGGCTACGAGCAGCAGCAGGCATCTATGCTGCAAAAAAACGGCAAAAGGCATACTTTGATGCCCATGTGAAGGATAAGGGCTTGAAAGCAGGAGATCTAGTTTTAGTCTACACATTGAAACAACACGCAAGAAAGCTAGAAAAGAGGGGCTACGGACCTATGATCATTAATAGGATCTCCACGAGTGGAGCAGTACAACTAGCCACTTTAGAGGGGGATGTCCTCCCAAACTATATTAGCGGATGCAGAGTCAAGCTGTATCAGGAACCCCTCACGGAGGAAATGCTAAGCCGACTCAATACTGCTAAGCAACGTAAAGAGGAGGAAAAACGAATTCGCGAAGAAGCGCAGGCAGAGGCCTTAGAGCGTATCAGACGAATGAAGCTGAGGAGACAAGGGAGGGACCAGCCTGTGACTGACACTCAAAGGTCTCCAGGCTATCACATGGCCATGTGTGAGGCTTCAGGTGAACGTACCCATAAGATAGTGGACCGACGACCTTTTGTGACCCTAGAAATAGGACAAAGAGACAGTACAACAAGCGTGAGGGCTTTAATTGATTCAGGAGCAGCCACAAGTGCAGTTCGGCTTTCTTATTGCCAGCAGCTGCAATTGGAGGTAAAACCCATAGAAGCATATCTGATAGGATTAGGAGGTGTTGAAACCCCTTGCATGGGAGAGGTGGATCTTCCCCTCTACATACAAGAGGTCCTCATGCCAGTAAAAGTGCTAGTGTGTGAAGACGAGGATCTGACCGAACCTCTTATCTTAGGCCAAGACTGGATCTATGATCACGCAGTCAACCTGAACCTAAGAAGTGGACTTCTTCAGGCTTGGGTAGGCCAAAGCCGTCTCACGATTGAATTAGAAAATCAAGCACTCAAACCAATAGAACAGGCACCAACTCCTGGTCCCTCCAGGAATCCACATGAAGATAACAATGATGTGCTTGTCCAAACTTCTATGGTGCAGAGGAATGTCAATCTTACTGAAGGTCCAGGAGCCAAGATGGAGTTCCTAACTGATCCAAAGAAGATTCTAAACGAGCAGACCGAACATCACTCTACACGGAAGAGGCCGCGGATCAAGAGGCAGGAGCGCCAACCCGTGCAACATAGAGCACCTCGGGGCGCGAAGCAAATCTGGATACGCAAGGATGGGAAACCCACCACTCTAATAGCAGACGCTCAAGGAGACAAGAAACGAGCCTCACCGTCAAGGAACGAAGTTAAGAAGCCCCCTAGGATACCCTCTAGGCATACCATTTCTATTTGGGTCCCTAAGCGGTCAATGAAAGCTACCCCTAATGCTAGACAGATATGGGTGCCCAAGGCCTGCTTACACGCCCAAATTACTTCACAAGCACTCTTGGCCAACAACTCAGAAAATGACAAGATACCTACACCTCTCACTGTCCCCACTCCCATCAACCCTAGGAATGTCTGGAAATGGGTACCCAAAAGGTCCCAAATACATCACACTCTCATACAGAAATCTTCACCTGTCCTTAGCTCTAAGAGCTACGACTCCTCTATCAAAGTGTGGAGAATTAAGCTGTGTACTAAACCCCCTGACCCTATTCTGTAAATCCGTCCACACTAACACAGGAGCATGCCGAACCCATTGCATAACCAAAGTATGCATCTAGGATGACACTGACCTTTAATCACCACTCACACCTATCATAAACACTTCACCACTAACCACTGACCTCCGGGATTGTCATGTTAGTATTGTGAAGGGAACACCATTGTTTCCTATGCAACACTAATGTGTCTTTCGTCTTCCAGCAGATAAGCAACCTACTCTCATGGCTACCGCGGCAGGCACAAGCTCTCAGGCAGGATCTGGTGCTCCTATCAATTGGGATGCCATGCCAGTAGAAGCTCCACCAACAGCTCGGCCTGAAGAATTCTTGAATGTGCGAAGGATTCCTATTCCAGATCCACCCAGTGGACTAACCGAAAGAGTAAAGGGGCACTCCCATTGGTTCAATGAAATGCCAGGGGATTTGGGGGACGCAGATCACATCTGGGAGTCCAAGATGGAGTGTGGAGGGGTTTGGTGGACCTTCCAATTCTTTTCAAGAGAATTTGAGACCTTACAGAATGCAGCTCCACTTCAGGATATCTGGCAAAAGGCAAGACTACAAGCTTACTTCAGTGCAGCTCTACCTAAACCCGACTTCCTCAGGTGCTACTACTTGATTGCTACGTTGAAACCTACCGGGGATAAAGATCATTCAGGCACATTCTGGGTGCCCTCCTTATCCAATCTGGAGGAGATGAGGAAGTTTGAATTAAATGTAACGTTAATCAGGGAAGCCCTTCAAATGTATGGCACTCATGTGCCTTCAGATCGCGACCCCTTGATACCAGAATCAATGAAAAGCAATAGAGTCAAGAAGCTCAAAGAAATGTGCGCCCTCACCCCCAACATCGCCATACCTCTGCGGATGTGCCTCCAGCACTTCGCATTTCCCGCTCAGGACCGTTTCACTCAGCCTCACAAGAAAATATGGTACGGGTTGTATTTAGTAGAGACCGGAAGCTTGCCCATTAAGATGCCGGTATGGATCTTAGATCAGGTATATGAGGCTGGCAAGCGGGGGGCGAGGAAGCCCACTTTACATGGTTGTTGTGCGCTGACAAGAATCATCTACAGATGTCTGGCATATGATGTGCCAGTTGCTCGAGCCCTAAAGTATGCACACCTGGAGCTGTTCAAAGGGCGAAAGTCAGGGAATCAACCGGCAAAAAGAATGCGTGGATCCCTTTCACAGGTCCTGATCCCTCCAGAAGCCACCGCCGAAGTCTCCACTAGAGAAGAAACCCAAGTGGCATCTTTCACGATCCATCTCCAAGAGTCTCAACCAAGAGAGGTGGTACAACCCGTTCCATCCGCCCCTCCACTACCTACCGATGCAGAGTTTGCATCTATGGCCACCTTCACAGAAGATCCAAATTTCGATTTTGAAAGATTTCTGCAGACGGTCCCCCTATCCGACAGTGAAGATTCCCTTGACAATGTGGGTCCGGGTGCATCTGCCCAAAGAGAACAGCCACGGGGTGAGACGAGCAGAGTACATGGGGAAGGAGTGGCACAACATCCCCATGACCAAAACACACAAGTGCAGGAAGGCGCACACAGAAATGACCCGGAAGACAGTGAAGAGGAGGCCCCTGCCTACACAGCACAACTCAGACGGCTGTACAAGACAATCAAGCAGGTACAGAGAAGACATAAGATGACAGAAGCGGCGAATAGAGCTCTAGTGAACCAGATGCTTCAAGCCGAGAATGTTGACTCCAACTTTGTGGAATCATTGAATTTATTGGCAGAGACATGTGGGATCGGGGAGGCATTGAGGACAATGGTATATCAGGAAAACCCTGTCTACGATCAACGAAGGATTGATACACGACCACGATGCGGGAAAATGATTCAAATGGAAACCTCTACCGCCTTGCCTACTATAATTTCAGAAGATGTTCACATGACGAGCCCGAGTCCCACCAACGAACATGAGGTAATTACACACGTACCATCTCCACAGCCACCTTCCCTCCACCTTTCAGAACCCCTCTCCACTATTCCTCCTGAACAACCGACATCCACCCATCACGAAACCATTGTACACACCTCCGTTTTTACATCCTTCCCTTTACCCACGTCCCATGCTTCCACCCAAATTTTGGAACCTCACACCGGTCATCCGGCCACCGATCAAACCATAATAGGTCACCCTTCCTATCTCCCCGCCCTTGGACAACCACTTGCCAATAGCCAGACCTCATCCCATCCTTTTCCATTCACTCACACCCAAACCCTATCCGCCACTCCCCTAGCACCTGACTCACACTCAACCCAAGTAACACAACCCTCATTCTGGACAAACCTTGTAAATATACTCCAACAGGTGGATACTTATAATAAAAGGTCCCTTTCCCAAACCCACTCCCCCACATTCACTGCCACCACTATCACACCACCCACCATTCCTGTATTCACAGTGCACGAATCACACACTCTCACGTCCGATCCCATGGACATCTCACCATCCACAGGATCACCCACCACCACTGTTATCCCAACATTACCACATATCATTTCACTCACGTCGCCATTCCCAAGCACTATAGGCAGAACATCCACTTTTCCCATTCCCACTTCCCAACCCCCTGCATCTTCCATCCTTACCCCTGCATCCACCTCATTTAGTCTTGCACTCGACACCATGCTCGAAGCTGCCACTCAGCTTAAGCAGGAATATACATTATTGGAAGAAAATAACAAAGAGCTTTGCACCCTCTCAGCAACACTCCAAGGGCGTGTCAATGCTTTGGAGTCCAGTCATACGGAGTCACAAAGCAAAATATCCGCCCTCGAACATGCAAATGCGCAACTCGAAGCGAGGCATATGGTAGAGAGCAAAGCCATAGAGGAACAGCTGCGAGATCAAATGGGCCGCAATGCAAGGCTTCAACGAAACATGGCCTTGCTACGACGACATCTGGCGGCAGCTCAAGAAAAGAACAGACGGCTTCAACAACAAAACCAAGAGAACCTCGAGGCTGCCATGGAGAACACCCCGGGAGCACCCATAGACCCGGCTAAATTTCAAGCTGTTCCCTCAGAAAGCATACAACAGATCTTGGAAACTTATGCCAATCTTTTAGAAGCACATGATCAGCTTGCCGACCAGCTGAAGGACCTACAGAGACCCCAAGAGTCTACACCACACCAACGGGAACCTAAAGAGATGACCGACGCTGCTACTTCACCTGAACCTGAACATTCAACGACCAATGACGTACTGGAGTTACGGCAACAGATTGCAGAATTAAAATTGAAGTTGATGCAGTACGAGCGACCTCCTTCCCCACCAGAGCAGCCGTTAGAAGAAGAAGCAGTTATTATTCCAGTGGAGGAAGCATTCGACGACACCTACGAGCCTCAACCATTCCCAGGAGGACGCGTCACAGAAGAAGGTCAAGATACCTATGAGGAACCCCCATCAGCATGGATGAAACAGGTAGAGGAAATGGGGAAAACTCATCAGGAACGGATATCCACTCAGATGCTGGCAATGAAGGCCATTGAGGACACCATCCTTCACTCAGAGTACTTCAGGCACATGGCCTCTAGACGCCTTATCACTAGCTCAGAATTACAATACAAGCCCTATTTTGTATTGTTGGCCGACTACAACGCAGAAATCAAAAGAGTCACCAACAAGTGCCCAACATTTGCCACACAGTTCGAACCAGAAGATATACCAGAAGCGGCACGAAAAGGGGCCATATTCCAACCAACTTGGAGGCAGAAGTTACTCGAAACTTACCCAGAAATGCTTCGAACATGGGATCACGCCCCCATGCATTTGAAGTACAATCCGTGTTTTGGGCCAGTGCAAAGACGAAGATCATGGAAAGCTTTTGCAATCAAGGTTCAGAATAACGCGAACTGTAAAGAATGGCTCAATTACCCCGCCATCGCCCCCCCAACCGGTACTCCCACAGTGTCATACATGATTGCAACCATCAGACATTGGATACCACGTCTCCACCCCATGCCAGATGTCGCTGCCCAGATGATGCTCAAGATCTTCGATATGATGCAGGTCGTACTCAAAACTTTTCGCAATGTATGCCGTATTCAACCTCCTATTCCCGGGTTTATTAATGGTAACTACGACCTGCTATATGACATGAGCACAACCCCGAGCATACGAGTGGCTTACGCATGGCATGCACGCATAAGATATCTCCCTGCCTGCTACAAGCAAACATTCGACGATATGTTCACCACGGGGTTTTGGGAAGCACATTCAGAGGTATTCGCGCCACGGCCTACGCATTTACTCCATCTCTTCGCATGCGAGCAAACAATGCATTCCGAGCTTTACACGATGCCACAACCTGACATGCCTGGTACAGTTGATTGGGAGGCTTTGCAACGAGACCTTATCAGAGGTTTAAGAATCAAAGAACAAGAATTGGCAACCGACCTCCTGCAGAAGTACATTGATCAAACTGTGGAACAGAGGTCTGTCAGAGGCGACAGACCCTAGGGGGGGGAGAGTGTTGACAGTATACGGGAAGAAGCAAGTACGGACACACATGCAGATCTAGCACTAAGGCAACCCTTCATTTTTTTTTCAAAACCCTTACATCATTTTTAAGTGAGTCTCATCACAAAAAACCCTTGTAGATATCATTTCACCTTTTTGTAGCTCCATTTTGTACAAGCCGAGGAGTCCTCGAGCTTGGGGAGCCTTAGAAGTAGTTGCCTGCCAATTTTCATAATTTTTAGATCTCGTTTGAGCCCTCAAATAAGCCCTGGAACCTAATTTTTAACTAGGCCGGACACTAGGTCTGGACAGGGCCAAAAGCTAGTCAAAAACTATAAATAGAGCTAGAGAGCTCATTTTTGGGTTAGCTTCTTGTAGTTTGAGCTTGTATGAGAACTTTCTTGCAATAGAAGTGATTCCATTGTCTTACTCTCTTTGTTCTTACCGTGTGTGCGTGTGTGCGTGTATGTGTGTGCATGCTTGTGTGCTTCTCACTCACGCACTTGTGCTTCCACTTGCTCGTGGTCTTCATACCATCCTCACGTCTTCCCGGATTGACATTAAAGGAGGTGCTACTCATCACTGAGCTACATCATTGGACAACACTAGAGCTATTTTTGGTGTAGTTATGAGATGATGGTCCACTTTAGAGATGGAAGCCTAAGATGTAACTCGTTCCTTCTTCTTTGTCTCTACTAGTGTTGGGGTGCCGACTTTACGTCGTATTGTATGTGGTTGTGCATCTAGCCTATATCTAGGGTAATTTTCCTTGGAGTGCAACACATTAATGCATTTTTTATCCATATCTCATCCAATTCTGTCACCAATGCCTATACCAGTACATAATGACTCCTTTCATAGTGCCAATCCCTAACTAGATCACAAGTGTTAACCTCTGATCGGATATTTGCACTATAGTACACTAGGACTCGATAATTTGTGCACTAATCTAACACACAACAAATCGAAGGCCAATTATGGGTTCCTAGCTAGAGGAAAAGTATATTGGTAGGTCCCTTAATTCTTCTTGGCTAACTCTCACTCTTTCTACTTATTATACTACCATTGATAACTTAAATTGTGTCTGGTTCCACTTTTTAAATACCATACTCAAACAATCACCGTAAGTGAATAATCTTCATCAAGCAAATTCAAAAGACTTTCATTTACACACCATTCACACACTTATAAATAATTGTAGAGTTCCACAAATATTCTGCTTCAATAGACAATCAATTAGTTACAATACTCAACACAGAATTGAAAAATATAGACAATAGATAGAATTACATGGAATTTCAATCCTCCAAACTTGTACCCAAAGCACCATTGGCAAAATCATGCCTTTTGTGTTGTTTCTTCATTGTGTCAATTCATCATATTAGCTACAATGTGCTTTCATGGGTTAGCATCACTTTATATTTTTTGACAGCATAGTTGATTGCTTTGTACATTCGGGCAGCCCTAACACTCCGAACAACATTTCTCCAGCTCTATGCATATGGAATTCCTCCATTATCATTACTTGCATACTTTGTGCTTTATTTAACTTATTAAGTCCAAAACTAGATGGTATTAAGAATGACTTGCCCCACTTTTCAACTCTAGTCCACGATGGAATCCATTTTTTATTAGAGAGGTGAATTAGGAAGATGACAACCACAAACTTGATTATGGAACATGAGCTCAAGTGAATGCTATTATATAGCTATACCTTGAAGCATATTTTTCCGTATGAACATGTTCTTTGAGGGGGAGGGGAATGTTACGAAGAAAATTATGAGATTCAAGTTAGAATAACATTTGGAACTTCTAGAGTATTAGACAAGCTAGCTCCCCCTCTTAGTGGTGAGGATGGTTAAATCTTGTAAGCTGAATAGGCATTTTAAAAATAAAATTGTTTATAATCTTAATAAATGTTGTGATATTAAATGGAATTCCTCGTAGTGGAACTATAGGGTCAATAATATAGGGTACCTTCGTTTAAGCATTGAAGAGGCAAAGTCATTAGCTTGTGTATGTTTTTATCAAGGGATTTAGACAACTAACAAGTTGAAAAAAAAAACTTACAGTAGCAAATGAGCATTTTGTAAGCACAAGGAGACCTTCATTCATTGTTTTGTTGCTTATGTGAATTCTCAAATATATTGGTCGTGGATACACAAAGTGTTTTAAGTGGAATAACTCCCCCTTTCACCGAATTAAGGAATACTTTCTCTATTGCCTACTAGTAATACTAATGAGCTTGGAGTTTAATCAAGCTCAAGATTTTACACATGATCTCAAACAAAAAAACAAACATCGAAAGTCGTTCATCCTGATGAAACTCAAATTACCTTTTTTGGCCTTTGTTCTAGAAGTTATTCTGGTCATCCCATCAAAGAAGAAGAAATGATGTGATGTAGAACACTCTTGGATGGATAAATGGGATATGTTTTCGCAAGTTATCTCAATTTGATGTATAAAAATAGTCTTTATTGCTACATTTTTAGCTATATACAATCATGCTTGATTTCATGGTGATTGTCAATCCTCTTCTCGATTTTCATGCATCAATTCATTAGTAACTCTATCCTAGGGAGGATGTTCTAATACACAAGTATGACTACTTTGATGAAATGCATGAGGAGAGTAATCAGTTTTTGTAATCAAACCACTATTTGTATGTGTATGGACTCCCCCTCCTCCTCCCTGCAATTTCTCGGCCTACTCTTTTTTAGGTTCCATAAGTTATGGTCTCCCCACTTCCAAGGCTCTTTTGTATCCGTCTTTTTTTCTTTTGGAATTTTAATCTACTCTTCCATTACACTGACATTACAAAGAACAAATCACACTTGTATGAACTAAAAGCTAAGCCAATGGAAAAAAATATGGGAAGTCTTCAAGGATTGAAGTTTCATCGATTTAAAATTAACTCAATTATCCTTTAGAACGTTAAATCCAAGGATCTTAATCTATTGACATGTGGCCAAACACAACAACAGACATGACATTGAAGCAAACTGGCTCTTGAAGGTAACATGGAACCATTCCTTACTCACATTTTATGGATTGATACATGTGGCGCACGAACAGTAGAGACGCCTTGAACCCTATCGTTCCAAGCATCAAGAAGAACCCATAACATACGCAGGTCATGTACCCAAAAAAGAATGATGTCTGCATGAATCCAGACATATCTGAACGTGCAAAGAAGTAGTGAAAGCAATATCCGAAAATAAATACACCTGTTGATCCTCCACACAACACAGACCTGCAAAAACAAAAAAGGAAAGACAGATCATTGAACATCAAATAACTTAAATGGTGATGCATCGACTATAAAGCGGCGAATGCGAAGGAAATGTAAATTTTGTTTGCAATCTCAAGTCTTCTGTTCATTAATGGTTGGATGGATTTACTTTTAATCAGGATCGCTTGATCAATATCATGATATTCGTACATGGCGGGCACTATTACAACATGATCTCTCCTATGATGATCACTCGAATGCACTGCACAGAAAAGCTCGGATTTCGCACGAATCAAAAGGAAAAGTAAAACAAGACAACAACGACAACGATAACAACGGATTTCTTGCAGCATATTGCAGGGTGGGATATACATCCCATCTTCTGCAGAAGTTCATAATCCTATGATATCCAGCAAAGTTGACATGAACGTAAGTGAAAATGTGATTGCAAAGGGGTTCGATGCTATCTCGACGTTACGATACCACGCATTCTTGGAACGAAACTCTGTATCTATACAACAACGTTTCAGACAGATTCTAGTGGCCTAGTTTGCAAATAGAAGGTATGCGTTGCAGCTTCTGCAGGAGCTCATGATACTATGATAATCTACCAAAGTAATGAATCCGAATCGAATATATGACGGCGAAGCTGATTTAAACTAGTTTAATATAATCATCTTTTTAACAGAAAATCCTTACCTCCACCACCATTCATGATCTTCCGCACTGAGTTGGAAATATGTGAATGCGATGGTGACAAACGCAGTCGAAATGACCAAGATCATGAAGACAATGAAAAGGATGCTATATATTGTATAGACTTTGTGACCCCAAATGCTTGCAAAAATGTAGTATAACTCAATATATATGGCACTGAACGGCAGGAAGCCTGCAAGGATCATCTGCGGTGCAGTTTGTCTATACCAAGCTAATTGTGGTATCTCTCTAGGAAATTTATTTGTTCTACATGGAGCCTGGAAGTCTGCGGTGCTATTTCTACCTGCTATTCCTCCCAAGAAAAGTAAAGGTGAGGTGACAAGCATCCAGATTAGAAGAATCATTAGGATGGTTCCGAAAGGCAGTGCTGCAGTTGATTTGTAACCGATCGCCACGGTGTTTAGGAAGCAAAAGGTCAGAAATAAGGGGACACAAAACAAACCTCCAGTCAAAATAAGGTTTCCCACCTGCATCATAAGAGATAAGAGTTATCAGAAAACTCATACAAAGACATGAGGATAAGGCTTCAGGGCTTACATTCTTCTTATATGCATCGATGAATTTTTATGTGTGGAAGGTAGGTAATGGAATGAATTTTATGATGCAAGTGGAGCATATAGGATTGTAATGCAGTCTCGGGATGCAAATGAAGCATTGACGATTGTAATATACATATATACATACTGTGTCCGCAGGATCAACTAACACCCAATCTGGATGCAAATAAAGCATGGAAGGCTGCATTACTGTCTTTCCAGGACCAAACAAAACCAGTTGCAGGTGCCCAAAAGCTAGGATATGCCAAGTGCATATCCTAGCTTACACATATAAGGAAGTTCATCAGTGTGCACATACACATGCATAATCAATGCACTTGATTGGTGAAAGGAAAAAGAGAGGATGATGGAGGTCAGTAGAATTAGAAGAGTGCACAAATTATTCATACCCAATATACACCGTCCATCTGTTTATAAAAGGAGGCTGCACTATATCCAGCTATGCCTGAGGTTAGCACATATATAATGACTAGGGCACTATATAGCGCTCCACGATTGTATGGATAGAAAACGCCAATAATAGCCAGCATGAATATAAAAATAGATCTGCAATCCAACGTGAACATGACGTAAAATTTTCTATTTTCAAACCTTACAAAAGGCTGTCCTTGCCTTCATAGAAAAGGAAAGATATACTTACAGCATAAACAATTGAGTTCCGCTACCAAGCACAGCACAGAAAAGAGACTTAAATGGAGGAAATCTGAACACATCCCCATGGATGTATTTCCAACCTGATTCATCAAAGTCATCAGCTATCTCCTCATCACACGAATACCTAAAACAAAGCACGAAAAAGTCAAAAATCACTAACGGAGTAAACCCATTTTAGACATTGTAAACAGCTGAGCAACATTTTTAATAGATGCAACTTAAGAAAGCTGAAAGAGGTCAAAACAATATCTCATACAACAAACCCAACTCCGAAGGGAAGCCAGAAATTGTTGAAACCTGTTTAATCGAAAAAAGAAATTTGATTGAGACATAGCAGCTTACTTGATGAAATCGTTCTTGAGTACCCTTATCAAAATCGTTGTAAGGAATCCAGTTAATAGAAGCACAGTAACGCATGAGTTCATGATCGAAAACCAATGGATTTCTACATGTTGAGGAAGAAAAGACTGCTGTAAGTACTTGTCCATTCGCCTCTCAAAAGTTTTGTTGGTCTCTTTCCACTTAACCGAATACTTGAACTCAACCACAACATCTTTATCTTCTGTTATATCAATAGTCTCACCATTCGTAGCAACTCCAATCTCAATTACCCGATCCTCATTGTAAAGTATCTCAAAGTGTACACAAGTGTATAAGAAGTACCTTCTATCATGAACTCGCCCGCTACTGTCAACTACTTCGCCTACAGATCCCCAAACGGGTAGGTCATCATAATACATCTGAAAATAGTAGTCTTTCCTGACAGCATCACGAAATATACGAACATCTTCCACAGAAAGTGTCTTTTTGCAGAGTGACTGCAATGGTTTGTCTTGTCTGAAATTGAGCTCATACTTAGCATGTACCAAACGATCTCCATTCAAAATTTCCCCCAAATCCTCTCTCTTTTCTGTTACGTGAGCTGCCAACATTCAATAACAGTCTCTTAAATACGTAAATGTGAAGCGTATTAAAAAACCCGATGAAATTTTCAAAAGGGAAACCTGGAGGACAAAACGGCAGATCAAAATATCTGTATGTTTCACTGCAAAACAAAGATCGCCACAATCATGTTTGTGAATATGGTGAATATTGCATAGGAGACTCCTGATGAGTGTGTGCAAAATTCAACATTCGCAAGTTAAAAAAACTTCTGGTACGTGTTAAACTATTAGGAACGGCCGAAATAAGTTGCAGCCAATATATCATAGGTGATTAGCCCTCCATATATCTAGATTCCTGCGTACAAACGTCAGAATGCATGGGTGCATCATAGAAAGGTCTAACTCCAGTAGATGTCATGCATTGCCATTAAATCAAGAGCACTAGACACTTGTTTCACGCCTCGAAAAGGATGGTGCTACATTGAGACTGCAAATCAGAAACCTCTCAGGCTGTGTATGTATCGGCAGATTAAAGCCATGCCAGGCATAGCATGTCCATTTATAGCGATAACCGATTCACATTAAGTTCAAATATCTGAAGTTTAAAATAGCGAAACCCTATTTGGAAAAGCCAACCTCGGATTTTGAAATGGCCCAACTTTGTTGGCGTAGAAGGGAACCAAATCTCCAAGAGCGTATCTATGATCAGACGCACTTGAGATGGCAGAGCATAGCCGCAAAAGCGAGCTCAAAAGCAACCAGAAGCAGAACAGATCGAGAATCCTTGGATCCATCTCTCTCTCTCTCTCTCTCTCTCTCTCTCTCTCTCTCTCTCTCTCTCTCTCTCTCTCTCTCTCTCTCTCTCTCTCTCTCTCTCAGTTTTTCCTTTCTTCACACCCTAAGTGTCAGTGTGTAACCAGACTCCTCCGAAGTACTACTCTCCGTCATGGGAATTCGAGAAGCCCCCCTCGATTGCATATACTCACACAAAGTTCCCCCTTTTTATCACCCGCTGGGTGCTACCATGACTCCATCAGCATTGGAATCTGGGAAGAAATTAACGAGTATCCATTGGTAGTAATCCTACTCCCGTACATTCTTACAGATCGACTGGCGGGTCTCGAGTTCATGCAACTGGAATTCAAAAGGTTTAAAAACCTGCAAAGTTCCACCATCCACACCGCTATCAACAATAACAGTCGGAATAAACGTCCATACCAAATTATCAATCGACATAAACAGGTTAATTCTAGCCACTCCACTGATATTTCCAGATAATATACACTTGCAAATTTAAAGTTAAGCTGGCTTTGCGCTCGACATGAACAAGATCAGTGCAATTGCTTTCAGCCCACCAAAAGCCCATCAAGTTGGAGGTGTATCATGTCGAGCTGAATATCACGAAATGCATGTGTGTTTGTAACCGTACTGCATTGCGAAAGTGGGCTGCATACAGAAACAATGTCGTCCTACGAAAAGAAACAATTGGTCTCTGCGTACGCCTACATATTACCTTCAATTGCAAAAGTTGCATGCATTCAGAAACAAGTTATGCGTGTGTCTACAATAACAAAAAAGACAATAAGAATAAACTCCTACAACATGAAAAAGATTCTCACATTTCTATGTCTGAATTCCAACCATGCTTTTCTTGTTTATATTTATGTATATGACAAAACGAATCAGAAACTTCAATACTATTCACACGTACATCTTCGTAACTTTTATTCACATATCTTTGCATTTCAACTTTTTCAGCTTAGTTTTTCTGTACACACATTTGTACACATTGTTGATATATTTCGGTAGTGATGTGTGTTAGCACACTCACGATCATGTGGGCACTTCTTTTTTCAGGAGGTTTTTTTTTCTAGTTTGTATATATGTCTATAATTCTAAAGAGTCATTTATCTTTGTACATTCACTTGGTAATTCATAAAGTGTTATATCCTAACTTCTTTTTCTTTCTTGTGCTATTCGAGTGCTTTTGAAGACCTCAAACTCCAACAATTGGTATTAGAGCAGGTCTTCGCTTCATCGAGGGCATCAATAACATTCCTTTGGTCACAATCTGATAATCGCATGAAAATTGGTGCGCATATTTAGTGTGATTAGGAGTTCAAAATTTCTTTGCTTTACGGCATCAAAATTTCAAAATGAGTGCGTTTCGGCCTCCGAATGTCCTATCACAATGCTTCTATATGGAATTTCATCCTTTTGTTCCAAACATATATACAGTTCTTGGTTCTCGAGTAGAAGCATCTTAAAGTCGGCTACAAGTTTAGTAGAGCTCAATAAAGAAGTTATCTTCAACTTTTTGAGATACAATCATATTTCTCCATCAAGGTATTTTAGTCAATGGCCATGGCTGAAAGCAATGATGTATTTTGTATATTGGCTGTCTAGGATAGACTAGATGGTACTAACTACCTATTGTGGGCATATATGATGTGTCATGTATTGGTAGTAAAAGAATTGTGGAATATTGTGTAGGGTGTTGAAAAAAGACCTATGATACTGCAAATACAATTATTGAAGGTGATGCAAATGGCATTGAACATGAATATCTACAAAGCATGTTCATGTTGCAATTCCTACTACAACTATTGCTCAACCAACTTTGTTGGGATGGCACAGATGCTCAAGCACATGCATTGATAGTGTTTTCTATCAAACATGCCATTATCCCTCAAATTCACTCTTTCAAAGCAACAAAGGATGCTTGGGATACACTTACCACTTTATACCAGGAAACAAATGTGGCTCATGTTCCTTACCTCCAAGAACAGTTGGAGAGTGAGAATATGAATGAAGGAGATTCTATGTACAATTTTTGGACAAAGATCAAAGACTTGAAGGAACATATGATTGTTGCTGATGAAGTCTTGCTAGATAGTTTCACTTGTGGAGACTGTTCTAAACGGTCTTCCAGATTCATATCAAAGTTTTGGTTCTACTCTTGGATTGATGATGAAATGCAATCCAAATTCTATAACATTTGAGTAGTTAGTCTCTATTTTGTTGCAGGATGATTGCTTTAGATAGAATAGGTCCATTATGCATGGTATAAATCAAGCTTCCCTATCTATTTAGAAGGGCAAAGATAAATGATGCTCATCTAGTAGTAAGAAAAAGTTTGCTAATGTTGCATAGTTAAAGAAGGAAGAAAAAGATGAGAAGAAAATAGAAATGAAAAAAGTTCTCTTGCAAATAGTATACTTCATAAAGATTTGTCCAAAACTAGTTACAAAAGAGTCGAAGAAAAAAGAAGTTTGAATGGTTGTTGCAGAGGCCTCTGCACTCAAAACAGAGTCTATTAATCTTGTGGAGAATGAAGAATGGGCATTTACTACTATTTGTAGTTATGACCCATCTTCTCATGAGTAGTGTATATCTGTAGTAGACTTGGATATTTGGTACTTTGATAGTGGGTTAACCAAATATATTACCTTGCAGCAAAGTTTCTTTAGTTCCCTTGAGCCTACCCCTAGAGGGAATAGTATCACATGCACTAACAACTCAGCTCGTACTATAATGGGAGTTGATAAGATCATTTTGAATACCGCTGATGATATTATTTTCACATTATCAAATGATTTGTATGTACTAGGGATCAAAAAAAAAATTGTGTGTTTCAGCATTAGCCAAGATTGGTTTGTTTCATAAATTTGTTGATAAAAGATATAGAATTCATGATCTTTCAAATGGTGATGTTATTATTTCTTTTGGCATTTTATGTCTTCGATTGTATAAGCTCATAAATTATGAAAAAATTGTGAATGATTTAGCATGTGCAATTCAAGATTCTTAGGCTATCTCATATGCAAAGCTTTGGCATGCATGCTTTGGTTGTCTGAATTTCACTAGCTTGATATGCTTGCAGAAATCTAAAATAGTGTCCTCTTTGCCCAAACTTTAGAAACCTTGTAAACATGTTTATGAAGGCTCTATTTTGAGCACAATGGATCATTCCTCCTTCCCAAAAGATAGTTGAGTTCGAGCTTCTCAAAAATTATAACTTGTTCACAATGATGTATGTGGCCCTATGCAAACACCCTCTTTTAGGAACTACCTTTACTTCAAGAATTTTATTGGTGACTGCCTCAGGCATGCATGGGTGTATCCATTGAAAGAAAAGTCGGATGTCTTTATGTGCTTCAAATTTTGGAGGAAAATGTATGAGCATGTAAAATGGGCACCCTCGACTTTAATCGAGGGGGGCAATATGTGTCTTCAAATTTTAATGCATTTATGGTTGAATGTGAGATAAACATGAGTGTAGAGTGTCATATAAACCTCAACAAAGTGGAGTTAATCAAAGAAAGAAGAGATCTCGCATGGAAATGGCTAGGGGTATGGTGAAAAGTCAGGCTTTACCACATAGCTTCTACCTTGAGGCTATTATTTGTGCAGCATATGTACTTAATAGGTGTTCCACCAAAGCACTATAGTATATCATTCCATATGAAGCTTGGCATGGTCAAAAGCCATTTGTTTCTCCTGTGCATGTCTTTGATTGTTTGTCATATGATTTATTCCCTGAACAAAAACATAGGAA
>CM035420.1:155034865-155042365 GCA_020310875.1 Ceratopteris richardii | reverse complement strand
ATACAGATGTATGGGGACCAAGTCAAGAAACTTCATTGGCAGGATCAAGGTATTATGTCTCATTTATTGACGACCATAGTAGATGGACTGTTCTATACTTTATCAAGAGTAAGAATGAAGTGTTTGATTGCTTCAAGAAGTATCTTGCACATGTGGAGAATCATACAGGTAGATCACTAAAGAAGCTCACATCTGATGGAGGGGGAGAATACTTCTCCAAAGAGTTTGATGAGTTCTTGCAGGACAAAGGTATCAAAAGGGAAGTGACTACTAGGTACTCTCCTCAACTAAATGGAATTGCAGAGAGGAGAAACAAGACACTGGTTGGATCAGCCCGAACAATGCTTGAAGAGAAGAAGTTGCCACATTATCTATGGGCAGAAGCTATTTCAATTGCTGTGTACCTTGTCAATACACTACCATCCAAATCACTTCAAGGTATGACTCCTTATGAAGCATGGCATTGAAGAAAACCTAGTCTTGGACATTGCAAGGTTTCTGGTTGTTTAGCTTATGTTCATGTACCATCACAAATAAGAGGTAAGCTAGATGAAAGGGCAACAAAGGCAGTGTTTATTGGATATGATTCAACTCAGATGGGTTACAGGTTCTTCAATCCTTCAACCAAGCAATTCACTACAAGTAAAGATGTTGTGTTTGAAGAACACAGGTCTTGGTATGATGAGGGCAAACAAAAGGTAACACTACCATATGATCTTGATTCTAACTCTTATCAATTAGGAAGCAAGCATGATACACAAGTCGAGGATCCAAGAAGTGATACAGACGATGGCCAAGATGAAACAGAAAAGGATTACAAGCTATGGAAGTCAAGAGGCAAAGCAAAGATGCAAGAGGTTGGAGAATGCTCCAAACAAGTACCTAGAAGATTAGTAAGAGAGAAGAAACAACTAGAAAGGTATGGATATGATTCCACATTTGTTACGAAGCATTCAATATACTTGGCAAAAGACTCTATTTCAGAGGAACCCTCAACCTATGAAGAGGCAAAGGGAAAGCCTAATTGGGAAAAGGCCATGAAAGAAGAAATAGATGCATTAAAGGAGATGGACACTTGGTATTTGGTTCCAATGTCGCCAAATCAAAAGGTATTTGGTTGCAAATGGGTATATAAAGTTAAAAGAAATTCAGATGGATTAGTTTGCTGGTACAAGGCAAGATTAGTTGCCAAAGGATGCTCACAAACTCATGGTATAGACTATGAGGAAACATTCTCACCAATTGCAAAGATGACTACAATTAGGACATTGATAAGTGTTTCTGTTGCAAGGAATTGGAGACTCCTCCAACTTGATGTGAAAAATGCATTCTTAAATGGTTGGATAAGTGAAGAGGTATACATGTCACAACCACCAGGCTTTGAAAACCCTAATCATCCATCTTATGTTTGCAGACTTAAGAAAGCATTATATGGATTGAAACAAGCTCCTAGAGCTTGGAATTACAGGTTGGTTACATATCTTCAAGATCAAGGGTTCAAAGCTAGCAGCCGAGATCCTTCTCTATTCATCGAAAGCGATCACAATGAGGTTATCTATCTGTGTGTATATGTAGATGATATTATTATGACAGGTGATGATCTAAATGGCATTCAAAGGATCTAGAGACACATGCAAGAGGAGTTCAAAATCAGTGACCTAGGTGAGCTCACATATTTCCTAGGTATGCAGGTGATATATACAGATGAAGGAATGTATTTGACTCAAAGAAGATACATTCAGGATCTTCTTCTCAAGTTCAAAATGGAGAACACTAAACCCGAAGGTACACCTTTGGAGATGAATCATAAACTTAGTGTTTATGAAGGTGAGAAAATTGAAGACATTAAAGAATATCAAAGTTTGGTAGGTAGCTTGATATACGCTACTCATACAAGGGCAGACATCTCATATAGTGTGGGAGTGCTTAGTCAGTTCATGCACTCACCGAGAAGACCATACATGGATGCCGCTAAGAGAGTACTTAAGTATCTCAAAAGTACAATCAACGAAGGTATAGTCTATCCTTATTCTTCATATTTGGATATCAAAATCTACTCAGATGCAGATTGGGCAGGAGCTAAGGATGATAGAAAAAGTACATCTGGTTACTTAGCATTTGCAGGTTCGAAGCTAGTGTCATGGAGTTCCAAGAAGCAACCAACAGTTGCTTTATCCTCAACTGAAGCAGAGTACAGAGGCTTGACCATAGCAACTCAAGAGGCAATATGGTTAAAAGCATTGTATACAGATTTGGGACTTGTGAGTTCTAAACCTCACATATTTGGAGATAATGTAAGTTCCATGCATCTAGTGGCAAATCCTATTTTCCATGCGAGAACGAAGCACATAGAAGTCCATTACCACTTCATCAGGGAGAAGCTCATGGCAAATGAGATTGACATTTCTTTTGTTCCAACTGAAAAGCAAGTAGCAAATATGATGACAAAGGCACTTGATGGAATAAAGCTTTGTAGATTTAAAGCTATGGCAGGTATTCAACCTATCAGAGAATGAAGACTCAAGCATACTTTAGCTTCACGGGGAGCTATTGGAACATCAAGCTTACACTATGCTTGAGGTGGATTTGATCTACGTCAAAGGCTATCGCATCAAAAGAATATCCGTTGGAGAGTTCTTTTTCTTATGCTCATTTATTGTATTTTTTGAGAGATTTTTGATGGTTCATTTACCATTGTAAATGTTAGATATGCTCAATACTCCACCCTCATGTGACCACAAATGATCCATGGTGCTCTAAGTTGTAAGGCCCCCATTATGAGGAGAAGCCATTATGAGAGCTCGGATATTTGTGGAACCCTAACTTCTAAGTTAGATGAGGTCTATGTGTGACCGTTGATGGTTGTAGATGATCTTTGTGAGCCTAGCCATTAGGTTAGGTAGGGCATAAACTTCCAGGCCAATGGGTTGCCATTTAAGGTGAAAATAAAGGCCCTGTAGCATCACGCGGTTTCCCCATAGAACCGTAATGGGGGGAGTGCAGAGGGGGGCTTGCCCTCTTCTGAGGGGTTGGATGGGGATATCCCCTCGGCCCGTAGGGCCGAGACGGTAGGACTTCTGGTCGTGGAGATATTGTCGGATCATATATTTTACCGACTATTTTGTATCTCCCGACTACGTTTATCTATACTGAACCGCCTTGTAAAGCTATATAAGCACCGCCCAGGTTGAGCTTTACAGAGCATTGCCCACTAGTAAGCCCTTCATCTAGAGTCTGTCTAGATTGCCGTCTAAGCTCCCTAGTGGGAGCGCACGGGTGGACAGCACCATCATTGTAATTGCATTATGCTCGGCAATCTGAGAATTTGAGTTCTCTATCTCTCAGTCTGCGTCTATCTTTGTCTGCATTTTTCTCTCAACTCTGTCTATAGGTCTATTCTGTTGTGTTATTATTTTCTTACATGGTATCAGAGCTCAGGAGGCTCTGAGTGGTGCAAAAGTAGAAACGTAGGTTGCAGAGGTCTAAACAACAAAAGAGAGAAGATGTCAAGCGGTGTGTCATCATCTACGACTAGGGGCCAAGGTGGTTCATCAATAGGAGTATGTGGCGCACAAGCACGAGCAGCAATGATGCCCGTCATCCCAACGTTGCAGATACGGCCACCAGTCTTCATAGAAGGTAAACTTGATGGTACGAACTACAGGGTTCAAAATCACTTCTATTCTTGATTCGTATGAGCTTTTGGAGACTGTTCTTGGGAATGATCATGAGCCCCAAGAAAGACCTGATCCAAATAATCCTGGTCGAATGATTCCTCATGATGCTGATCTGCTACGTGCTTGGAAACGTAGAAATGTAGATGCACTTTGTGCTCTTGTTACAAGTACTTGTGATAGTGTTCTGACTCTCATTCAGCATACTATGAAGGCATGTGAAGCATGGAACATATTGAGAAATGAATATGAAACTCGTAATCAGACACGGATTCAAAACTTGGAAAATCAGCTTGCAGCAGAACGGTTTGCTGATGGGGAGACTGCAGAGGTGTTTATCACTCGCATAAAGAATCTACAAGATCAAATGGCGGGAGGAGGTGTTCAAAACTCAAGTGAGGAGCTAGCTTGACATTGTCTTCGAATCTGTCCACCTAAGTTTGATGGTTTGGTAACTGCTCTTAACACTCAAATCAGACCTCAACCACTAGTTTTTGAAGAATTCAGTGCGTTACTCATTGAGGAGGAGCTGCGGCTCAAGGCAAGGAGTGGTGGTAGCAAAGGAGATGTTGCATTCACAGCACTGATGCCAAAGGAGGCACAACAGACTCTTCAAAAGATGGAGACAAAAAGAAGAATGACAAAAAAAATTTCAAGGGAGAGTGTTTCCACTGTAAGAAGAAGGGACACAGAATCCAAGACTGTTGCATGAAGAAGGCAGAAGAGAAGAGTGGCTCTTCAAAAGGTGGCAAGGGCAAGGAGTCTGCCAACACAGCAAAAACAGAGCTTGAGTTATTTCTTACGATAGAGGAGGTGTGCTCCTCGACTGAAGATTCAGGAACAGATGACTCATGGGTGTTGGACAGTGGTGTATCTCGTCACATGACGAGTATAAAAGACCTTTACAGTTCCTTATAGCCTCTAAAGGAACCCATCACAGTAAAGGTAGGAAACAATGCAATATGCTTGGTTCTAGCACGATAGACAGGATTCGATGCTAGATGAATGCTACTCATATTGTCACAAAAAATTGGATATGTGTCAACCTGCAAATTAAGCTCCATAAATAACTTCTTAATCCACATTAGCTCACATGTGACTTGAGCCAAAGCTCTATACTCAGCCTCGGTGGAAGATAATGCCACCGTGGGTTGCTTCTTTGAAATCCATGAGATGGTCTTGCTACCTAGCATGACTAGGTAGCCACTTGTACTTCTTCTATCCTCCTTAGAACTGGCCCAATCTGCATCAGAATAAGCTTTGACCTGCATATCATCATCAAATGAATAAACAATCCTTCATTTATAGTGGCCTTGAGATATCGTAACATTCTTCTTGCAGCTTGCAAGTGTGTAGTCCTTGGACTATGCATAAATTGTGATAACACTCCAACTCCATATGCTATGTCAGGCCTAGTTATTGTGGCATAATTGAAAGAGCCTACAATAGAGCGATAAAAAGTTACATCCTCTAATGGCTCTCCATCAATGGAGCTTAGCTTTACATTAACTTCCATGGGATTTGAAATAGGCTTGCAATGTAGCATCTCAAACCTCTCAAGTAGGTCTAGAATATACTTCCTTTGTATGAGCATAATACCTTCTTCTTTGTATACAACTTCAATGCCAAGAAAATACCTAAGATCTCCAAGATCAGATATCCTAAACTCCTTTCCAAGCTTTGCCTTGATCTCCTCAATGCCCTTTGTATCATTACCTGTAATGATAAGATCATCTACATACACACACATGTAGACTACAAGTTCTCCTCTTTGTTTGATGAAGAGATGGATCCGCCTTGCATTGATTGTAACCACATTTGATCAAATAGTCCACCAATCTTTGGTTCCAAGCCCTTGGAGCTTGCTTTAGGCCATAAAGTGCCTTCTTCAACCTACAAACATGATGTGGAAACTCTTTATGAACAAAACCTAGTGGTTGCTCCATGTATACCTCTTCTTCCAAGTCTCCATTGAGAAAGGCATTCTTGATATCCAATTGGAAAAGCTTCCATCCTTTGCTAGCAGCCATTGCAATGAGTGTCTTAATGGTGCTCATCTTTGCCACGGGGCTGAATGTCTCTTCAAAGTCCACTCCATAGGTTTGTGCAAAACCCTTGGCCACCAATCTTGCTTTGAACCTATAAATAGATCCATCTAAATTCCTCTTTACTTTATACACCCACTTATTACCTATTACCTTCATGTTCTCCTTCTTGGGCACTAGAGTCCATGTTTGATTTTCCTCAAGTGCGTCGATCTCTTCTTGCATTGCCTCTTTCCATTCGGTGTACCTGCTTGCATCTTCATAGCAATCGGGCTCATGATCTTCTACTACTTTGTTCATATATGCATAATGTGTTGCCATGTATGAATCATAAGTAAACCTTTGAGTTGGATACTTAACTCTAGAAGACTTCCTTTCTTCACCTTTTGGAGGAATAAACCTCCTTTGCCTTGGGAACTTGATCTCTTTCTTTGATGTGGCTTCTTTCTCCATCATGTGTCCTTCATCATCTTCAACTTCATTACCCTCTTCATCCAACTCCACCAATGTTGCTTTGCCTTTGTTGATTGATTGTGCTTCATAGCTTGATGAAGATCTCCCCCTCCATGGTGAGTTCATGCTTGAACTATCTTCATTGATGGAACACCTTGGGCCGCTTAGCTCTAGGTCGATTTGTTCTTCATCATGTCCATGCTTTTCTTCTTCATAGTCCTACATACAATCATACTTCTTATACCAAGGGAGTAGCTCATCAAATGCTACATCCCTTGATATCCTCAAGTCCTTTGTGTTTGGGTTGAAGCACCTGTAACATTTATGATCATTTGAATATCCTAGAAACACACACTTTTCTGCCTTTGGTTGTAGCTTGTGCCTCAATTCACTTGGCACATGTACATAACAAGTACATCCAAATATCTTCAAGTGGGAAAGATCAGGTTTCTTACCATAATAGGCTTGATATGGTATCAAGCCATGGATCCCTGAGGTAGGAGCCCTATTCAGAAGATACACGGCGGTATTTGCTGCATCACTCCAAAACATGTTAGGTACATTCATCTCATTAAGCATTGCTCTAGCGATCTCGGCAATGTATGTATTCTTTCTCTCTGCTACTCCATTTTGTTGGGGTGTGTACCTGCATGTTACTTGCCTCTTGATGCCTTGATCCATTAAAAAATCAGAAAACTCATTGGAGAAATATTCTCCCCCTCCATCGGACCTTAGCTTCTTCATATATGTACCTGTTTCCTTTTCTACCATTGCCTTGAATGCTTTGAAACATGTAAACACATCTGATTTGTTTTTTATGAAATAAACCCTAACCATCCTTGTGCAATCATCTATAAAAGTGACAAAGTACTTGTTACCTCCAATGGATTGCTCTTTGGTTGGCCCCCACACATCTGTATGTGACTCCAATGGATGTTGGCTTATGTAGCCACTCTTCTTGAATGGAAGTCTCGCTTGCTTCCCTAGTTGACAAGATTCACATAAATGCTTCATACCTTGTCCTTGGAAGTTGGGAAGACATTCAACCAGCCTCTTGAATTTCATTTCCTTCATTCTTTGTATGTTGATGTGACCTATCCTCTTGTGCCACAAGTCCAACTCCGAAATCCTCTTGTTTCCATATGTGAAGTAGACATGTTGAATGGAATGAGAATTTACCTCCAAAGTGAAGAGTCTCCCTTGCTTCTTTCCTCTTGCTATGACCTTGTAACCTTGCTTAGGGTTCTCCACAAAGCATCCACCTTTGTTGAACCTTACTTGATAGCCTCTTTCAACCATTTGCCCAACGGACACCAAGTTCTTTGTGA
>CM035420.1:155022365-155024865 GCA_020310875.1 Ceratopteris richardii | reverse complement strand
TGGTTGGATCAGCCCGAACAATGCTTGAAGAGAAGAAGTTGCCACATTATCTATGGGCAGAAGCTATTTCAACTGTTGTGTACCTTGTCAATACACTACCATCCAAATCACTTCAAGGTATGACTCCTTATGAAGCATGGCATTGAAGAAAACCTAGTCTTGGACATTGCAAGGTTTCTGGTTGTTTAGCTTATGTTCATGTACCATCACAAATAAGAGGTAAGCTAGATGAAAGGGCAATAAACGCAGTGTTTATTGGATATGATTCAACTCAGATGGGTTACAGGTTCTTCAATCCTTCAACCAAGCAATTCACTACAAGTAAAGATGTTGTGTTTGAAGAACACAGGTCTTGGTATGATGAGGGCAAACAAAAGGTAACACTACCATATGATCTTGATTCTGACTCTTATCAATTAGGAAGCAAGCATGATACACAAGTCGAGGATCCAAGAAGTGATACAGACGATGACCAAGATGAAACAGAAAAGGATTACAAGCTATGGAAGTCAAGAGGCAAAGCAAAGATGCAAGAGGTTGGAGAATTGTCCAAACAAGTACCTAGAAGATTAGTAAGAGAGAAGAAACAACTAGAAAGGTATGGATATGATTCCACATTTGTTACGAAGCATTCAATATACTTGGCAAAAGACTCTATTTCAGAGGAACCCTCAACCTATGAAGAGGCAAAGGGAAACCCTAATTGGGAAAAGGCCATGAAAGAAGAAATAGATGCATTAAAGGAGATGGACACTTGGTATTTGGTTCCAATGTCGCCGAATCAAAAGGTATTTGGTTGCAAATGGGTATATAAAGTTAAAAGAAATTCAGATGGATCAGTTTGCTGGTACAAGGCAAGATTACTTGCCAAAGGATGCTCACAAACTCATGGTATAGACTATGAGGAAACATTCTCACCAGTTGCAAAGATGACTACAATCAGGACATTGATAAGTGTTTCTGCTGCAAGGAATTGGAGACTCCTCCAACTTGATGTGAAAAATGCATTCTTAAATGGTTGGATAAGTGAAGAGGTATACATGTCACAACCACCAGGTTTTGAAAACCCTAATCATCCATCTTATGTTTGTAGACTTAAGAAATCATTATATGCATTGAAACAAGCTCTTAGAGCTTGGAATTACAGGTTGGTTACATATCTTCAAGATCAAGGGTTCAAAGCTAGCAGCTGAGATCCTTCTCTATTCATCGAAATCGATCACAATGAGGTTATCTATCTATGTGTATATATAGATGATATTATTATGACAGGTGATGATCTAAATGGCATTCAAAGGATCTAGAGACACATGCAAGAGGAGTTCAAAATCAGTGACCTAGGTGAGCTCACATATTTCCTAGGTATGCAAGTGATATATACAGATGAAGGAATGTATTTGACTCAAAGAAGATACATTCAGGATCTTCTTCCCAAGTTCAAAATGGAGAACACTAAACCCGAAGGTACACCTTTGGAGATGAACCATAAACTTAGTGTTTATGAAGGTGAGAAAATTGAAGACATTAAAGAATATCAAAGTTTGGTAGGTAGCTTGATATACGCTACTCATACAAGGGCAGACATCTCATATAGTCTGGGAGTGCTTAGTCAATTCATGCACTCACCGAGAAGACCACACATGGATTCCGCTAAGAGAGTACTTAAGTATCTCAAAAGTACAATCAATGAAGGTATATTCTATCCTTATTCTTCATATTTGGATATCAAAATCTGCTCAGATGCAGATTGGGCAGGAGCTAAGGATGATAGAAAAAGTACATCTGGTGACTTAGCATTTGTAGGTTCGAAGCTAGTGTCATGGAGTTCCAAGAAGCAACCAACAGTTGCTTTATCCTCAACTGAAGCAGAGTACAGAGGCTTGACCATAGCAACTCAAGAGGCAATATGGTTAAAATCATTGTATACAGATTTGGGACTTGTGAGTTCCAAACCTCACATATTTGGAGATAATGTAAGTTCCATGCATCTAGTGGCAAATCCAATTTTCCATGTGAGAACGAAGCACATATAAGTCCATTACCACTTCATCAGGGAGAAGCTCATGGCAAAGGAGATTGACATTTCTTTTGTTCCAACTGAAAAGCAAGTAGCAAATATGATGACAAAGGCACTTGATGGAATAAAGCTTTGTAGATTTAAAGCTATGGGAGGTATTCAACCTATCAGAGAATGAAGACTCAAGCATACTTTAGCTTCAGGGGGAGCTTTTGGAACATCAAGCTTACACTATGCTTGAGGTGGATTTGATCTACGTCAAAGGCTATCGCATCGAAAGAATATCCGTTGGAGTGTTCTTTTCCTTATGCTCATTTATTGTATTTTTTGAGAGATTTTTGATGGTTCATTTACCATTGTAAATGTTAGATATGCTCAATACTCCACCCTCATGTGACCACAAATGATCCATGGTGCTCTTAGTTGTAAGGCCCCCATTATGAGGAGAAGCCATTATGAGAGCTCGGACATTTGTGGAACCCT
>CM035420.1:155002365-155014865 GCA_020310875.1 Ceratopteris richardii | reverse complement strand
AATTAACAAAACATATGAGAATTATAAATATAAACTATTAATTTGTATACCTTCTACTAAGGAAATGACTCATGAAGATGTAGCTCTCTACGAAAAAACTATATGTGTGTGTATGTATGTATATGCATGTGTGTATGTAATATGCATGTGTGTACGTAATATGTATGTGAGTGTGTATGTATATGTTGATAGGGGAAGTATCTCAACCCCTAAGCAACGACGAAGCGTGAATGACCTCCACAGGTATCCTTCTTTGACCTCTGCACACCAAAAATGCTCCTACTCAAAGCTTATGCAGAGAACTCCACTGAGCTTTTGTAGACCTGTAGTAGACACCAAGATCTTTCCAACAAAACAAATTTCACTTCAAATGGATGCTTACACAAGGAGAAACAATGTCTACAACATGAGCTAGTTGAATGCTCACAACTGCCAGTCAAGCAGATACCTCACTTCACTCTTGCAAGCTTTTCTCAAAGATTATACAGACAATGAATCTCAAACTTGGGTCAACTTTAGAAGACTCTAATAGCTACCCAATGAAACCAAAATCATATAAAATGGATACATAGAGAAGGAGAACCAGCCCTTACAACAGAGAGCAAAATATTTCCAACAGAGCCTACACACCAAGAGAGATATCAATCACACAACTTCACTAAAATGAATGTTGCTCCCAGATTACTCAGAGAATGATCTAGAGACTTTGTGAGCATAAAATAGACTCTAATAGCTATCCAATGAGACAAGAATTACATCGAATGGATACAATATGAGGGAGAACCAATGCTAACAACTCAAGGGTAGAGGGTTGCAACACTGCCTGCGCACACACATAGATATGCCTACTAAAAGAAAACAAACAAGCAAGCAAGGGGCTAGCTTAAGCAAGGGGCTTGCTTATCACAACTCCAGCACTTAGTGCTCACTTTACATGAGCTAAAACTCCAAGAACATGGGCCAAAAGAAGTCGGCATACATGCTCATTTTATAGTGAGAAGTGTGCCCCTAAAATCTAGGAACTATCTTTCCAAATCAGCCTCCTAACTTGGAGGATTTAGTTGAGATGAATTGGGGAGTGGTTGAGTGACTTTTCTTGATGGAATCTCGTGGCTTTTGGCTTTCTTTGATTGCTCCACATGTCCATAAAAGATTCCCCACGAATTTGTAGATTGAAGCTTGACTTTTAACACTCCCCCTCAAGCTTCAATTCTTCATCCTCATCCAAGCTCCTTCATGTTGATGCTTTGCTTGAATTTTGAAATCTTCATTCCATCCAAAGCCTTTGTAAACATGTCGGAAACTTGGTCCTTGGTACCAATATGATGTACTGAAACTTCCTTTGATATCACCTTTTCCCTTATGAAGTGATAGTGCACTTCAATATGCTTGGTTCTAGCATGATAGACAGGATTCGATGCTGGATGAATGCTACTCATATTGTCGCAAAAAATTGGATATGTTTCAACCTACAAATTAAGCTCCATAAATAACTTCTTAATCCACATTAGCTCACATGTGACTTGAGCCAAAGCTCTATACTCAGCCTCGGTGCAAGATAATGCCACCGTGAGTTGCTTCTTTGAAATCCATGAGATGATCTTGCTACCTAGCATGACTAGGTAGCCACTTGTACTTCTTCTATCCTCCTTAGAACCGGTCCAATCCGCATCAGAATAAGCTTTGACCTGCATATCATCATCAAATGAATAGAACAATCCTTCATTTATAGTGGCCTTGAGATATCGTAACATTCTTCTTGCAGCTTGCAAGTGTGTAGTCCTTGGACTATGCATAAATTGTGATAACACTCCAACTCCATATGCTATGTCAGGCCTAGTTATTGTGGCATAATTGAAAGAGCCTACAATAGAGGGATAAAAAGTTACATCCTCTAATGGCTCTCCATCAATGGAGCTAAGCTTTACATTAACTTCCATGGGATTTGTAAAGGCTTGCAATGTAGCATCCCAAACCTCTCAAGTAGGTCTAGAATATACTTCCTTTGTATGAGCATAATACCTTCTTCTTTGTATACAACTTCAATGCTAAGAAAATACCTAAGATCTCCAAGATCAGATATCCTAAACTCCTTTCCAAGCTTTGCCTTGATCTCCTCAATGCCCTTTGTATCATTACCTGTAATGATAAGATCATCTACATACACACACATGTAGACTACAAGTTCTCCTCTTTGTTTGATGAAGAGAGATGGATCCGTCTTGCATTGATTGTAACCACATTTGACCAAATAGTCCACCAATCTTTGGTTCCAAGCCCTTGGAGCTTGCTTTAGGCCATAAAGTGCCTTCTTCAACCTACAAAAAGGATGTGGAAACTCTTTATGAACAAAACCTAGTGGTTGCTCCATGTATACCTCTTCTTCCAAGTCTCCATTGAGAAAGGCATTCTTGATATCCAATTGGAAAAGCTTCCGTCCTTTGCTAGCAGCCATTGCAATGAGTGTCCTAATGGTGCTCATCTTTGCCACGGGGCTGAATGTCTCTTCAAAGTCCACTTCATAGGTTTGTGCAAAACCCTTGGCCACCAATCTTGCTTTGAACCTAGAAATAGATCCATCTGAATTCCTCTTTACTTTATACACCCACTTATTACCTATTACCTTCATGTTCTCCTTCTTGGGCACTAGAGTCCATGTTTGATTTTCCTCAAGTGTGTTGATCTCTTCTTGCATTGCCTCTTTCCATTCGGTGTACCTGCTTGCATCTTCATAGCAATCGGGCTCATGATCTTCTACTACTTTGTTTATATATGCATAATGTGTTGCCATGTATGAATCATAAGTAAACATTTGACTTGGATACTTACCTCTAGAAGACTTCCTTTCTTCACCTTTTGGAGGAATAAACCTCCTTTGCCTTGGGAACTTGATCTCTCTCTTTGACGTGGCTTCTTTCTCCATCATGTGTCCTTCATCATCTCCAACTTCATTACCCTCTTCATCCAACTCCACCAATGTTGCTTTGCCTTTGTTGATTGATTGTGCTTCATAGCTTGATGAAGATCTCCCCCTCCATGGTGAGTTCATGCTTGAACTATCTTCATTGATGGAACACCTTGGGCCGCTTAGCTCTAGGTCGATTTGTTATTCATCATGTCCATGCTTTTCTTCTTCATAGTCCTACATACAATCATACTTCTTATACCAAGGGAGTAGCTCATCAAATGCTACATCCCTTGATATCCTCAAGTCCTTTGTGTTTGGGTTGAAGCACCTGTAACCTTTATGATCATTTGAATATCCTAGAAACACACACTTTTCTGCCTTTGGTTGTAGCTTATGCCTCAATTCACTTGGCACATGTACATAACAAGTACATCCAAATATCTTCAAGTGGGAAAGATCAGGTTTCTTACCATAATAGGCTTGATATGGTGTCAAGCCATGGATCCCTGAGGTAGGAGCCCTATTCATAAGATACACGGCGGTATTTGCTGCATCACTCCAAAACATGTTAGGTACATTCATCTCATTAAGCATTGCTCTAGAGATCTCGGCAATGTATCTATTCTTTCTCTCTGCTACTCCATTTTGTTGGGGTGTGTACCTGCATGTTACTTGCCTCTTGATGCCTTGATCCATTAAAAAATCAGAAAACTCATTGGAGAAATATTCTCCCCCTCCATCGGACCTTAGCTTCTTCATATATGTACCTGTTTCCTTTTCTACCATTGCCTTGAATGCTTTGAAACATGTAAACACATCTGATTTGTTTTTTATGAAATAAACCCAAACCATCCTTGTGCAATCATCTATAAAAGTGACAAAGTACTTGTTACCTCCAATGGATTGCTCTTTGGTTGGCCCCCACACATCTGTATGTAACTCCAATGGATGTTGGCTTATGTAGCCACTCTTCTTGAATGGAAGTCTCGCTTGCTTCCCTAGTTGACAAGATTCACATAAATGCTTCATACCTTGTCCTTGGAAGTTGGGAAGACCTTCAACCAGCCTCTTGAATTTCATTTCCTTCATTCTTTGTATGTTGATGTGACCTATCCTCTTGTGCCACAAGTCCAACTCCGAAATCCTCTTGTTTCCATATGTGAAGTAGACATGTTGAATGGAATGAGAATTTACCTCCAAAGTGAAGAGTCTCCCTTGCTTCTTTCCTCTTGCTATGACCTTGTAACCTTGCTTAGGGTTCTCCACAAAGCACCCACCTTTGTTGAACCTTACTTGATAGCCTCTTTCAACCATTTGCCCAACGGACACCAAGTTCTTTGTGATGGTAGGTACATGCAAGACATCCTTGAGACATCTTCCTTCCTCCTTGTCATCCAAAGCTACATCTCCAACATGGGAGATCTCATGGGTTGTATCATCACCTGTTTCTACATGTCCTTTACCTTTGGGAACATGTAGATTAGTAAACCAAGAAGAATTGCAACTCATATGGTTGCTACATCCACTATCAATATACCAAGTGTTATCTACTTTGCTTGAATTCCCATTCTGGTAGCAATCTCTAGCGTAGTGGCCAAACTTGCCACATATGTAACATCCTTCGCCATCTTGATTCCTGTTTTGTTGATGTCGTCCTCCTCTTCCTCGTGTTCTTCCTCTCCCTCTTTGTGATGAGGTGTCTTGGTCATGTCCTTGATTGCTTGAGTGGCCTTGCCTTCCTCCAAACCTTCCTTTTCCCCTTCCTTGTCCTCGTCTTCCTTTGCCCCTTTGATTACCTGCATAGAAAACTTGTGCATCCTTGCTTTTAGTTGAACTTCCACCTATGTTCATTTCTTCGGTGACCATGAGAGCAACCAATTGCTCAAAATCGGGAAGATTATCCCTTACATAAACTGAAGTGGTAAAGGGTTTCCACTTCTCATCATCTCTCAAACCATTGAGAGTATAAGCCACAAGATCGTCATCGTCTACGTGGCTTCCAATGGATCCCAATGCATCTGATAACTCCTTGACCTTAAGTATGTAGTCATTTATGCTACTCCCTGAGCTCTTCCTAAGGTTGTTGAGCTCATTCTTGAGTTGGATCTTCCTTGCTTTGGTGCTTGTTGAATAAAGCCTTTCAAGTGTCTCCCATACCTTCATGCTTGAATCCAAGTCTTGGATATGGCCGATCATGCTATTGCTAATGTGTTGGGAAAGGATAAAGATAACCCTCTTGTCTCTTCCATTCCATTCCCTAAAGGCCCTTCTCTGGTCATTGGTTGGATTCTCATCCAACCTAGGTCTTGGTTCACTTCCACTAATCAACCCCCAAAGGCCCTTGCCCATAAGATAGTTGGAGACCCTAAATCTCCATGGTTGATAGTTCCCTTTGTCTAGCTTTTCAATTTGAGTGTTGAAGTCTCCCATATCTAATCTTTGATACTTGAACTAGCCCTTGGCTAATGCTCCAACGTGTGTTAAATGAAAATGAGGCTCTGAGGTTACCTCAATCCAAAGCTTTCCTTAGATGGACACCTTGTGCTCTTGAAACTTTGAGTAGAATAGCTCCCCCTTGATGTGAGCTACCTCCAAAAAGCTTTTGTTGATGCAAATCTTCAACCACCAACTGCAAGAGGTCTTCTTGCTTGTATGTGATACCTCCAAGATGCCCAAATGCTCTGATACCACTGATGGGGGAAGTATCTCAACCCCTAAGCCACGACGAAGCGTGAATGACCTCCACAGGTATCCTTCTTTGACCTCTGCACACCAAAAATGCTCTTACTCAGAGCTTATGCAGAGAACTCTACTGAGATTTTGTAGACCTGTAGTAGACACCAAGAGCTTTCCAAAAAAATAAATTTCACTTCAAATAGATGCTTACACAAGGAGAAACAATGTCTACAACATGAGCTAGTTGAATGCTCACAACTACCAGTCAAGCAGATACCTCACTTCACTCCAGCAAGCTTTTCTCAAAGATTATATAGACAATGAATCTCAAACTTGATTCAACTTTATAGGACTCTAATAGCTACCCAATGACACCAAAATCATAGCAAATGGATACATAGAGAAGGAGAACCAGCGCTTACAACAGAGAGCAAAATATCCAACAGAGCCTACACACCAAGAGAGATATCAATCACACAACTTCACTAAAATGGATGTTGCTCCCAGATTACTCAGAGAATGATCTAGAGACTTTGTGAGCATAAAATAGACTCTAATAGCTATCCAATGAGACAAGAATTACATCAAATGGATACAATATGAGGGAGAACCAATGCTAACAACTCAGGGGTAGAGAGTTGCAACACTGCCTGCGCACACACATAGATATGCCTACTAAAAGAAAACAAACAAGCAAGCAAGGGGCTTGCTTATCACAACTCCAGCACTTAGTTCTCACTTTACATGAGCTAAAACTCCAAGAACATGGGCCAAAAGAAGTCGGGATACATGCTCCTTTTATAGTGAGAAGTGTGCCCCTAAAATCTAGGAACTACCTTTCCAAATCAGCCTCCTAACTTGGAGGATTTAGTTGAGATGAATTGGGGAGTGGTTGAGTGACTTTTCTTGATGGAATCTCGTGGCTTTTGGCTTTCTTTGATTGCTCCACATGTCCATAAAAGATTCCCCACGAATTTGTAGCTTGAAGCTTGACTTTTAACATATGTGAGTGTGTATCTATATGTGCATTTGTATGTAATATGCATGTGTGTATGTATGTATGTGTGTGTATGTAATATGCATGTGTGTATGTAATATGCATGTGTGTATGTAATATGTATGTGAGTGTGTATGTATATGTGAATGTGTATGTATATGTGCATGTGTATGTAATATGCATGTGTGTATGTATGTATATGCATGTGTGTATGTAATACGCATGTATGTATGTAATATGCATGTATGGATGTAATATGTATGTGAGTATGTGTATGCATATATGTGTGTATGTATGTATATGCAAGTGTGTATGTAATATGCATTTGTGTATGTAATATGCATGTGTGTATGTAATATGCATGTGTGTATGTAATATGTATGTGAGTGTGTATGTATATGTGAGGGTGTATGTATATGTGCGTGTGTATGTAATATGCATGTGTGTATGTATGTATATGCATGTGTGTATGTAATATGCATGTGTGTATGTAATATGTATGTGAGTGTGTATGCATATGTGAGTGTGTATGTATATGTGTGTGTGTAATATGCATGTGTGTATGTAATATGCATGTGTGTATGTATGTATATGCATGTGTGTATGTAATATGCATATGTGTATGTAATATGTATGTGAGTATGTGTATGCATATGTGTATGTATGTATGTATATGCATGTGTGTATGTAGTATGCATGTGTGTATGTATATGCATATGTGTATGTATATGCATATGTGTATGTATATGCATATGTGTATGTAATATGCATGTGTCGATGCATATGCATGTGTGTATGTATACATGTATGTGTACATGTATGTATGATTATGTGTTTATACATGTATGTATGGGAGTATGAGTATGCATATGTGTGTGTATGTATATGCATGTGTGTATGTAATATGTATGTGAGTGTGTATGTAATATGCATGTGTTTATGTAGTATGTATGTGAGTATGTGTATGCATAAGTGTGTGTATGTATGTATGCATCTCTCTCTCTCTCTCTCATTCTCTTTCTATTTCATATCTCTCTTTCTATCTCTCTCTCTCTCTCTCTCTCTTTTTTTTTTTTTCTCTAGATCTCTCCCTTTCTCTCTCTTTATTTCATCTCCCTCTCTCTCTTTTTCTCACTCTATGCCAATCGAAAACAAAACAATCACTTACATCGGTGTAAATTGTTTGGATCGTTGTCCTCAAAGTCCACTTAATGTTGTCCTTTGTCGAATTTCAAAGAACTGATGGCAAAAAGCTCTTGCAAAACTAAGGAGAAGAAATTAGAAAAGAGAAAACACAAAGAAAGAGAAAGGGTGCTAGAGTATGTGTGATACTTACAAAAATTCTAGATCTAGAGAAAGAGAGAGGCATGTGTAGAGAAAGAGAGAGAGAGAGAGATGTGTGTACACAATATGCTCAGAATGTAGTTGGCACATGCAAAGTCGAGAGTAGTAGACTTCGGTTCAAAATGCGAGCAAATGCCGAATTTTTTCTCTCAGATCTGGTTAAAATGTTGCATTGGTATGACCGTCGGTATAAGCTTCGGTATGATTATCACTAATCTTTAGGAAATTACCAGCACTTATACTGAGGCTCATACTGACAGTCAAACCATCGCCACAAGTTTTTAATGCACATATCGACCAGTGATTTTCAATGAGTATACCAATGATTAGATGACTGTCGGTATTGCCTCCATGGTTTTTCAAGCATTTTCAATGGTCATACCGATGTCGAGGCATGACCGTCGATATGGACAACGTCAGCATGCCCCTCATATGTTGTAGTGTAGATCCAAGGGCATGCTATTCTCTCTTTAGGATCCAAGGATGCCATCTAATACCATATGGAGAAGTTGGGATATATCCCTTTTTCTCTCTATCTCTATCTACCTATCTTTCTCTCTCCTTCTCTCTCTCTCTCTCTCTCTCTCTCTCTCTCTCTCTCTCTCTCTCTCTCTCTCTCTCTCTCTCTCTCTCTCTCTCTCTCTCTCTCTCTCTCTCTCTCGTTTCAAATGTATATGTGTATGTGTGTATCTCTATGTGTGTGTATATATATGTGTGTTTATGTATGTGTATGTCTATATGTCTATGTGTGTTTATGTATGTGTGTGTGTATATATATATATGTGTGTGTGTGTGTATGTATATATATTTGTATGTATATATATGTGTATGTATGTGTGTGTATGCATGTGTATGTATAGTGTGTATGGATGTATAAATGTGTATGTATATATGTATATGTGTGTATGCATATGTGTATATATATGTATGTGTGTGTATCAATGTATGTATGTATGTATGCATATGCATGTGTATGCATATGTGTGTATATATGCATGTGACTGTATGTATATGTGTATATTTGTATGTGTGTACTATATGTGTATGTGTGTGTATGTGTATGCATGTGTAAATATATGTGTGTATATGACTTTATGTATGTGTATATATGTATGTATGTGTATATATGTATGCATGTGTATGTATATGTACATGTATGTGTATGTGTGCGTATGCATGTGTGTATGTATGCATGCATATACTTTTGTATGCATGTGTGTGTGTATATGTCTCTCTCTCTTCCCTCTTTCTCTATGCTCTTTCTCTCTATCTCTCTCTCTATGTCTCTCTCAATCTTTCCTCTCTCTCTCTCTCGACGTTTTCTCTTTCTTCACCCGAAGTGTCAGTATGTAACCAGACTCCTCCGAAGTATTAGTCTGCGTCATGGGAATTCGAGAAGGCCCCCTCGATTGCACATACTCGCACAAAGTTTCCCCTTTTTATTAGTCTGGTTACACACCCGAAGTGTCAGTGTGTAACCAGACTCCATCGGCATTGGAGTCTGGGAAGAAATTAGCGAACATCCATTAGTAGTACATTCTTACAGGTCGACTGGCAGGTCTCCAGTTCACGGAACTGGAATTCAAAGATTTAAGCGTCTGCAAAGTTCCAGCCATAACAGTGGGAATAAACGACCATATCAGATTATCAATCGATGTAAACAGGCTAATTCTAGCCATTCCGCTGATATTTCCAGATAATACACAAAGAGATTATTTTTCAATCCACTGAATTCACTTGCAAATTTGAAGTTAAGCTGGCTTTGCGCTGGACATGAACAAGATCAGTGCAATCGCTTTTGGCCCACCAAAAGCTCATCAAGCTGGACGTGTATCACCAAAAGCTCATCAAGCTGGACGTGTATCAAGCTGGACGTGTATCACCAAAAGCTCATCAAGCAAGCTGGACGTGTATCACGAAATGCATGTGTGTTTGTAACCGTGCGTTGCGAAAGTGGGCTGCATACAGAAGCAATCTCGTCCTACGGAAAGAACCAAGGGATCTCTGCGTACGCCCACATGATACCTTGAATTGCAAAAGTTGCATGCATTCAGAAACAAGTTATGCGTGTGTGTACAATACCAAAAAAGAACAATAAGAATAAAGTCCTACTTTATATAGAAAGATTCCCACATTTCTATGATTGAATTCCAACCATGCTTGTCTTGTTTATATTCATATATACGACGACACGAATCAGAAATTTTAATACTATTCACACGCACATCTTCGTAACTTTTATCGAGATATTTTCTTTACATGTCACCTTTTTCTTCATTTTTGTGTAAACACATTTATGCACATTGTTGATATATTTCAATAGCGATGTGTGTGGAACACACTTGGGATCACCGGGGTTTTTTTTTCTCTTTTTAGGAGGTTTTTTTCCTCGAATTGTATATACGTATATAACCCTAATGGGTCAATTATCTTTGTTCATTCATTGGATAATTCATAAAGTGTTGTGCTATGCTCCAAGTTTCTTTTTCTTCTTTGTGCCGTTCGAGTGCTTTTGCAGACCTCAAACTCCAACAATTGGTATTGCTTCATCTAGGACATTGACAACACCCCTTCATTCAGAGTCCCTAAATCTCACGAAAATTGGTGAGCATACTCAATGTGATTAGCAGGTCAAAATTGCTTTGCTCTATTGCATCAAAAATTTCGATTTGAGCTCGTTTTGGCCTTCGAACTCACGATTTCAATGGTTGTGCAGGTAATTTCATCCTTTTGTGCCAAACCCATATACGAATTTAGTTTTTCCAGTACAAGTGTCTCGAAGTCTATTACAGGTTTAGCAGAGCTTGACAGGGCAATTATGTTCAACTTTTTGAGATAAAGTCATTTTTCTACATGAGGGTATTTTAATTGATGGCCATGGCTGAAATCAATGATGTATTTTGTATGTTGGCTATTGAGGATAGATTGGATGGTACTAATCATCCATTGTGAGCATATATGATGCATCATGTATTTGTGGCAAAAAGATAATCAGTCTAGGTAGAATAGGTACATTATGTGTGTTGTAGATCAAGCTTTCCTAGCTATTCAGTAGGCCAAATATAAATGGGGCTCATCAGAGTAAGCAAAAATCCACTAATGTTGCACAGTCAAAGAAAGAAGAGAAAGATGAGAGGAAAACATAAAAGAAGAAATGGTTTTCTAAATACTCTAAAGGAAATGATCATGTCATAAAAAGGAATTCAATTAGGCGCTCTAGAGATATGAATGACACTTTGCTTCCTCTTTTTATAGGTGAGAAGTCACGTTAACCTCCAAATGAGGCAATTTCTCAGCCTTTACAAGTTCCACATGATGATGTGGATCATTCCATTTCTTATGCAGATTTACATGATGCACTTTTTGATGAGAGGATTGATATAAAGAAGGCAAAAACTATGCATAAATTGCTGGTCTAGACTTTCTGAGATAGAAAATTAGATGCACCTCTATCATATCGTACTCGTTCAGGCTCTCATAGTGCTTTTTGCACCAAATTGCTATGCTATGGCTGCCTCTAGTCTTTTTTATGAGAATGAACCTCTTTCTTTTGATGAAGCACAAAATTCAAAAAACTATATGGCTACTATGCAAACAGAATATCATGGTATTATGAAGCATGGTACCTAGTCTTTATGTGATTTGCCTCCAACCAAAAAGGCCCTTGGCACTAAGTGGGTATATAAAATAAAGTGTAAACCTGATGGAACAGTTGATAAGCATAAACATAGCCTTCTTGCAAAAGGCCCAAGAGAGAGGCATTGATTTTGATGAGACCTTTACAACTAGTTATCGAATTACTACTGTTCGTAGCATATGTGCACTTGTAGCTCATCATGGTTGGAATGTAGATCATTTATATATCAAAACTGCATTTCTCAATGGTGATCTACATGAAGAAGTGTATGTATTTTAGCCCCAAAACTTTGTGCACGAAGGGCATGATAAAAAAGTGTAGGTTGAAAAAGGCATTATATGGTTTGAGGCAAACACCATGTATGTTTTATATGAAAACATACACACTTACTTGATTACACATGGTTTTGAGAACAATCCAACTTAGAGCATCTTATGTGTTAAGCATGCTAATTACGTATTTCTGATCATTGTTGTATATGTTGATGACATGCTCCTCATTCATCCTAATGAGAAGCATATTGTTGATTTTAAGGCTGATCTACATGCCTCCTTTTAGACATCATGTGGCATTTGCATCATTATTTGGGTATTCTTTTTATGCAAGTTGATGGGGGAATAGCTTTGTGTCAAAAAAAATATATTGACACATTATTGTAGTGTTTTGGCATTGGAGACTATTGCCACTCCTATGGAAACAGGTTTAATGTTGCGTCTTCATGATGTTGGAGATGCATTGATGTTGTTCTCTATCATCATGTTGTTGGATGCTTGATTTACTGATGCTTAACTCAGCTTGATATTTAGTTTGTTGTCTCCCAAATGAGAAGGTTTATGCATTGCCCCCGTTTCAATCATTGGAAGTGGTTAAGTGCATATTTCATTACTTTAGTGGTACCCAGTGACTTGGATTGTTTTGTCCCAAAGGGGGATCATTAT
>CM035420.1:154959865-154999865 GCA_020310875.1 Ceratopteris richardii | reverse complement strand
TCTGACAGATATCTCACAGAGTATGCATGATCTGAATGAGATATTTAAGACAATGAAAGTAGATGCCAAGAGCTTTCTAAAAAGACAAAAATCACACAATTTGGATATGTTTTGGTTGGGAAAATGAACCAACCACAATAGACTACCTATCTACACAGGTATACTGAAAAACTGGACTTCACTCTTTCACTGATATCTCACAAAGTACATAAGATTTCAAAAAGATATTTGATATGCAGAAAGTACACAAAATAAGCTTTCCAATGAATGTTTAAACGCACAAAATGGTTACATATGCACTGAGATATGAGCTCTGCAACCGAGCTGTGTACAAACTGACGTGCGGCTGGAAGGAGTCTAAGGGAAGCCAAAATGACAAAATGTCCAGATCCGACTACTGGGAGCTCTTGCCTCTTTCTCTCCTTGTTTTGAATGTGCTCCCACTTCACTTTTATAACCAATGAGCATGTGAAGAAGTTTGTGCCTCCTTCTTAACTCACCACTTTCTCCACTACATGCTACTAAGTACAAGGCAAGATATTGTATCTCTTACTCATCATGAATTTTGACTAGACTTTTTCTTTTATTATTTTTTCCTTCTTTCCTCCACTTTTTTCTTTATCTTTATAGTTGGTAAATTTATCCAAGCATGGCTCATATGAAAATGAGCTTGTACATTTATCTTCAACACTCCCCCTCAAGCTCATTTTGGAGTTATCTTCATCCATGTCCTTCAAATTTATCGCATCCTTGAAACCTTTGAGTTTAGAAACATCCAAGAACTTTGTAAACATATCTGCAACCTGCTCTTTGGTTTTGATGAGCTTTACCTCCACATCTTTGCTCAGCACCTTCTCCCTTACATAATGGTAGTGGACCTCTATGTGCTTGCTCCTTGCATGAAACATAGGATTGCTTGCCAAGTAAATACTTGACATGTTATCACCATATATAGGGATGGTTCCAACTTGCACTCCAAGATCAGCCAAAAACTTTTTAATCCACATTGCTTCACATGTGGCAAAAGCTAATCCTCTATATTCAGCCTCCATAGATGAAAGTGCAACAGTAGGTTGTTTCTTTGAGCTCCACGTGATAGGTTTGCTTCCTATCATGAACACATAACCTGAGGTTGATCTTCTATCTTCCTTTGAGCCTGCCCAATCAGCATCACTAAAGCCTTTGACCTGCAATTCTTCATCAAACTTGTAAAACAAAGCATGATTAACTGTATGCTTTATGTATCTCAACACTCTCTTGGCTGAATTTAAGTGTTCACTTGTCGGAGCTTGCATAAACTGAGAAAGTACACCAACAACATAAGACAAATTAGGTCTTGTAATGTTTGCATAGATCAATGATCCTACAATGCTTCTGTATGTCGTTACATCTTCCAATGGTTCTCCATCATTTGAACAAATCTTTGTATTTGTGTCCATGGGTTGAGTGAGTGGTTTGCATTCACTCATTCCAAATCTGAAAAGAACATCCAACAAGTACTTCCTTTGCATCAAGTAGATGCCACTCTTTCCATAAACAACTTCAATTCCTAAAAAATATTTCAGCTCCCCAAGATCTGAAATTTTAAACTCCTTACCAAGGTTCCTTTTGATATCTTTAATCCCTGTAACATCGTTTCCTATTATGATGAGGTCATCGACATATATGCAAATATATACCTCTCTATTTTCTTCCTTCTTCATGTACAACGAAGGATCTGCACTACTTGGGTTGTATCCACACTTAGTTAGATACTCTACCAATCTCTGATTCCATGCTCTTGGTGCTTGCTTCAAGCCATAAAGTGCCTTCTTCAACTTGCAAACAAAATCTGGATGGTTTTCATCTTCAAATCCAACCGGTTGACTCATGTATACCTCTTCTTGTAGTTCTCCATTGTTTACTTCTGTGGAAGATAAGGCCATAGTTGGTTTCTTCTTAGATGATCATGATATGAACTTTGAACCTACAAAAGATGGGTACCCTGAAGTGCTGCTCCTATCATCCTTGGAGTGAGCTCAATCTGCATCAGAATACATATTTATATCTATGTCAAAAGTGAAGGGATAGAATAATCCTTCATTCATTGTACCCTTTAGATACGTAAGCACCCTTTTTGTAGCTTCCATAAGAGGTTTCCTTGGCGCATGCATAAATTGGCTCAATGTACTTACTCCATAGGCAATGTCTACTCTTGTTAGAGTAGCATAATTGAGACTCCCCACAAGTTGTTGATAATCTATAACATCATCAAGTAGTTCTACTTCATGAGAACTCAGATTATGGTTGAGTTCCATAGGAGTACTTGCAATTTTAGTATTCTCCATCTTGAACTTTACCAACATATCATGTATGTATTTGTGTGATAAATATACCAAAATTTGTGTACACAAGCTCTAAGCCAAGAAAGTAGGTTTAGTATTCTCCATCTTGAACTTTACCAATATATCATGTATGTACTTCCTTTGTGTGATAAATATACCAGAATCTATGTACACAAGATCTAAACCAAGATCATTGATTTTAAATTATTCCATTACTTGAGCCTTAACCTGATTGATGCCATTAGCATCATTCCCTATAATGATGATGTCATCTATATAGACACATTAGTAGATAACTTATTATTTGTTTTTCTTGACAAATAAACAATAATCTACCTTTCTAGCCACAAAGCCTTAGTCCTGCAAATAAGTAACAAGCCTATGGTTCCAAGCTCTAGGAGCTTGCTTGAGACCATAGAATGCCTTCCTTAGCTTGCATACATTACATGTTTTATCTTCATCTTCAAAACCTAGTGGTTGTGCCATATACCCTTTGTCTAGTATCCATCCATTTAAGAATGCATTCTTGACATCTAACTGATATACATTCCAATTTTTAGAAGCAGCAACACTTACCAAAACCCTATTTGTTGGCATCTTTGCCACATGTGAAAAGGTTTCTTCATAGTCCACTCCATGAGTTTGGGCAAATCCCTTTGCCACTAACCTTGCCTTGTACCTGTTTATAGAACCATGTGAGTTCTTTTTTATTTTTTATATCCACCTAGATCTAATTACCTTCATGCCTGGCTTCTTGGGAACTAGATCCCAAGTATGATTTTCCTAGAGTGCTTCTACTTCTTCGTGCATGGCTTCTCTCCATTCTTTCTTCTTCCTAGCCTCTTCAAATGAAGAAGGCTCTTTTGTCATAGATTCTTTAGTGATATACACAGAATGCTTGGTGACTATTGATGTATCATAACCATACCTTATGGGCTTTTTTTCTTTCTCTTTGTGATCTTCTGAGTGCTTGATTTGAAGACTTTGGTATGTCTTCTAATTGCTTAAGTTTGAACTTGGCCCTTGACTTCCAAGCCTTGAAGTCAATCTGCTCTTCATCCTCTGAATTGATATCTTCTGGTAGTTGTTGATCTTCTTGAGTGAGGGTTGGAAAATCATTTTCCAAATCATATGGTAACTTGACTTTCCTGCAATCATCTTCAAACCATGAATTATTTCCATCAAACACTACATCACTACTTACTATAAATGTTTTTTTAGTGGGATTGTATAGCATGTATCCCTTTTGGTTTTGATCATACCCAATAAATATACATTTCTTAGCTTTAGGGTCAATCTTTCCTCTGATTTGTGAAGGAATGTGTGCATAAGCAATGCACCTAAATATTTTGCAATGGTTCAATGAGGGTCTCATGCCATTCCATGCTTCATAGGGTGTCATACCATCCAGAGATTTGGATGGGAGCCTATTGACCAAGTAGGTGGTTGTGGAAATAGCCTCTCCCCATAGATAATTAGGTAGCTTCTTCTCATTCAACATAGACCTAGCAGCTTCAACAGTTAACTTGTTCCTTCTCTCTACCACTCCATTCAATTCAGGAGTATATCTTGTTGTTACTTCCCTCTTTATGCCTCTATCCTATAGAAATGAATCGAATTCATGTGAAAAGTGCTCGTCACCTCCATTAGATCTAATCCTCTTCAAACTCCTTCCTATTCAACTAGCGCCAAGTACTTTTTGAAACATCTAAATACCTCATCCTTATGCTTCATGAAATACAGGATTGTCCATCTACTATAATCATCAATAAATGAAACATAGTACCTTGAGCCTGAGATTGATGGATCTTAGCTAGGACCCCACACATCAATGTGTACAAGTTCCAAATAGTCTTCATGAATGTATCCCTTCTTGTTGAATGGTTGCCTGCGAGCTTTGCCAAATTGGCATGCTCCACATTTGTAATCATATGTTGCTTGGTCACATTGGGAATGTCAAGCACACTTTGATCCCTCCATGTTTGCTTCAAAGTTCTTTCTCCTATGTGTCCTAGCCTTTTGTGCCATATTTCTAACTCAGATAAGTTTTGATCTCTATAATTGAATAGTGTTATGTTCCTTGTGTCTTCAATCTCAAATGTGAATAATCTACCAAACTTCTCACCTTTAGAAATCCTTTTGAAGCCTTGTTGAGGGTCTTCCACATATGCTCCATGCTTAGTGAATCTGACCTGTAAACCTTTCTCCACAATCTGCCCAACACTAATTAGGTTTTTGGTTATAGTTGGCACATATAGGACTTTACTAAAAAAGTTCATGCTACACATTTCCAATTTGCTTGATTGAGTGTTTAGTATCATCACCTGTCTGTACTTGATGCTTCCCTTTGGGTTCCTCAAAGTCAAATAATAAAGCTACATTTCCAGCCACATGATTGGAACAACCTGAATCAATATAGAAGTGATGCTCATCATCTTTACCTTGCTTGGATGTCATGTTCATGATGAGTAATGAATCTTCTTGGTCTTCAGTATAGTTGGTGTAGGTCCCTTCTTCCTCTAAAACCTCCTTGGTAATTGTTGTTGTGGTAGCCTTGATTGGAGTTATGGTTGTAGTTGCTTCCACCATTGTTGTAGCTACCTCTAGATTGTCCATAGCTACCTCTATGGAAGCCTCTTCCCCTTTGATTTCTAGTATTCTTGAAGCATTCTTCTGTTGTGTGGTTGGTAAGACAACAAATGTTGCAAGGTGAATTGTTGTCGGGTCTCCCCCTGCCTTGCTTTCCTCCTCTGCCCCTTCCTCTAGCGCCTCTTCCTCTTCATGCATAATTAGCTTGAGAGGTACTAGCCTCTTCTTCATTCTTCTTGCTTTTACCTTTTTCATTAGATTTATTCTTATCTGTATAAAGGGCAGAAGATTGATTGCCTCTAGAGTTGTCACCATTCTTGTTGAGTTTTGTCTCATGGGTGAAGAGTTTCCCCATCAAGGTATTGAGGTCATGTATTTGCATATCCATGTGGAGGTCCATTGTCATGGTGAAGGACTCCCACTTATCATCAGCCTTGATTCCATTAATGATCTGCCTTATTATGTGTTCTTCTTCTATCTCCTCTTCAATGCTTGCAAGCTGATTAGCCAAATCTTTCATCTTGGTTACATAATCAGCCACTCCTTGCTTTGGTTGTTTCTTTAGGGTTGTAAATTCCATCCATAATTGATTCTTCCTAGCTCTTGTATTTGATGAGAAATAAGATGAGAGCACTTCCCAAGTCTCTTGAGAGGTTTTGCAATTCCTAATATGTGGTAACAAGAAATCAAAGATTGAGTTTAGTAGATATGACCTGGCAAGAGCATCCTTTGCACACCATGTGGTCAACCTTTCTTGCTCTTCCCTTGTATGTTGATGCTTGCTCCTGAAGATTGGCATTTCTTCATCTCTTGAGATGCATCCATATAGACTTCTCCCTTTAAGGTAGGCTTGCATCCTTAGTGACCATGGTGAGTAGTTGTTTCTGTCCAATTTGTCAATGAAGGACAGAAATCCATCTCCCATCTTGCTTGTTGTTGCTTTGATACCGTTGTTGGAGGAGATGGTGAATAGTCACAAGAGATGAAGTGGTGTTGCTAGATCTTGCTTCACACCTGCTAAGAATGATTGTTGGAGAATGTAGTGAGCCTTTTTAGCTACCTAATGATCACAAATAATCATATATGTTGCTTGGAACATGATCCACTAATCAATGGATCAAAACATATAGGTAGGAGTTGATCCAAGAACAAAAAACTTGTTATTTTTGTTCTTATATCTATTGAGTGTTTTGAACTCTCTGAGTACAGCAGCAATTGTCTTAATTCCTTTTGGGGAACTCTAATTAACTTAGTAAGCTATCAATCATGAGTGATTTCATCAATAATGATGGACTACACACAGAGAAAAATGTTTAGCAAATCATAAGATGATCCCGACTTTTATGGGGTGCAACAGTCGACAGAATAGTGAGAAAAGATATGTTAATATCTCATGATCCCGAGAAGCAATGCTAATGAAATTTTTTAGGCATCTACTAGAAAGATGTTGAATCTACCATGTTTTAAAGCATGACAAATGATCAAACATGCACTGAGAACAAGCTCTAAGAAGATCACTATTCTGATGAAGTTATAACAAAGAAGTGAAATGAGAATGTAATGATCATGTATGTATTAAATCATATACAAATACAATGTCATTGGCAATCATACATTGCTCAATGTGTGAGAGGTGAATGAGCTATGAGATAAGCTCTCACTTCACAATGAATCTCCCTCAGAATGATCTCATGGGCTCAAGATGCATGCGGGTCTTTTAGATCCTCTTCTTATAGTTGTACTTGGAGCCAAAGTTTGAATTCAAATTCAAACATCTACCTAAAAGGTGAATCCTAAAGTATAGGATAGATTCCCTCATCATTCAACAACCAAATGGTTTGTGATTTAGAGCTTCCTAACTCCACGTGTATGTGTATCACTTTTACAAGGGTAAATGTGAAGAGCTTTTCCTACAAGAGGTTGATCATATGAAGACTTGCATAATTGATCAAGTATGAGCTAATTAACCAAGTACGTGGGCTTGGTTTTAATTGCACCAACATAGTCATGTCTCATGCTTTTTTTCAATAGCTCTCTTCATTCTTCTTGGTCTTTATCTATACCAAATTTCTCTTTATCTTTGTCCATACTCTTGCTTGACTTCATTAATCTTCATAAACACCAATTTGTGATTGGCTTGCTCCAACATAACCTCACACATAACACTCACTAACTCAATATCATTCAAGGATGTCACATTGGTATTGTAAAGGGAACAAGGTCTCATCAAGTTTCAAACACAATACTGATGTGATTCTTCTTTTTCTACAGAACATCCATTACCACCATTGCCATGGCTCAAGCAGCATGCACTAGTTCCTAGGCAAATGCTAGTCACCAAATAATAGATATTGATACCTTGCATGTCGTTGAAATACCTAAGGAGAGACCAAATGCACTAGTACTTTTACAAACAATTCCCATTTAGGATCCACCTATGGGCCACATAAGGAATGGCAACTTCATTCTCATTTGCTCAATGAGATGGTCAGACCCCTCAAAGATGCAAATTATATTTGGGAAGCATAATGCCAATTTAACAATATATGGCGAAAGTATCAGTTCATTACATGAGAATTCGAGAAGCTACAAAACATTGAAGAAATCCAACCAATATGGCACAAGCCAAGCTTAGAAGAATACTTTAGTGGGGGGCTACCTAAACTAGAATTCATGCAATGCTACTACTTTATCAACACTATGCAGCCCAACAAGGACAAGAAAATAGCCATCGCCTTTGTCATTCCATCCTTGACATGTGGGAATGAATTGAAAAAGTTCAGGATCACCTTAAACCTAGTTTGGGAACCTCTTGACATGGAGGGCATGCACATTCCTATTGAAAAGGGGATGTTAGTACCAGATAGCATGAAGAACAAAAATCTTACTAAACTTAAGAAGATGGTAGCTATGAACCCAAACATAGTGGTTCATCTCAAAATATGTATGCAGCACTTTGCTTTTCTAGGCCAAGGTTGATTTACTCAACCACATAAGTGGACAAACTTGTAACATGATCATCAATCTCCCAATTTGGATAATGTACAAGAAAGAGGCCGAATCTCATTTCGCACTAGTCAGTTATTGATCAATCAAATCTTGTGGGAAGAAGGTGTTGATCTGCAATTCATCGAATCCCTCTACCTTCTAGCAAAGACATGTGGAACCATCAAAGCCATCCATACCATGATGCAGAGACCTTAACCTCAATACAACCAAAGATGAATTCACATCAAGCCGAGACTAAGAAAGAACATTCAAATACCTATCTCACAATTTGAGGTTGCCAGTACTCAAGAAGCAACATCAATAACGATTATTGATCTTATAGCAAAAATGTTGGTCAAACCTTACCTATTTCACCTCCACACCCTCCATCCCCACCCATAACCAAAGACGCACAACCCACAACCATGGTGGTTGAAACCACCCAAGCAAAGGAGCCAATTTTCCATACACCAGCCCATTCACCACCGCATACCAAATTAGTTTTAGGAACCACCAAAGTAATAACTTCTACACCTTCTTTTAGTTTTTGTGCCCCTATTTTCCATGAAAAATTATTCTCTTCTATCAATAATCCATTGTACACTACCTCCGACGATCTACCTGAACTTATCCTAGGCTACCCACAAAAGCATCTTGTCCAACGTTACCCAGCCCCAACTACTAACATTTTAGGAATCACTGCCACACAACCCTACCCAATTGTTTCCACCTCCACTTCCACCTTCACAACCTATTCTTAAGTATTTCAATCTCCCCACCTTCAACTACCCTTCCACCACCATGGGTAGCTTTACTTGAGGCCATGCTCTAAACCTCAGCTCCCTCCTCTTCATGACATCCTCATCTGTTTGTGATATGTTCACTATTCACCAACACAACAAGCATGACACCTACCATACTAGTATTCATGGTAGGCCATCACACGTAACCATGTCCAATGCCATGGACATATCAACCACCCACAGCAACTCTCCCACCCCCTCACTTCCACCATCTCCCACCCCCTCACTTCCACCATCTCCCATTCCCCCTCCACCCCCATCATTAACACTCCCAACACCATTAGGCATGACATACACTATTTTCCTCCCCATTTCCCATCCCTTGCATTTTCAACTATCAATACAGCATCCATAAATGTAGATTATGCATTAAATACAATGATTCAATGTGCCACTCACTTAAGATAGGAGTACCAAAAATTGGAAGCAAGAAATGCAGAGATTAATGCTAAGGCTACATGCTTACAAGAATGCATAACCGAGTTAGAGGCCAGCAACAAGGAATTATAGGATTAGTACGATACTATCTCCACCATTTGAGGAGTACAAGGTGGATCTCCTCACGTTGTTTGTTTATCATTGTTCGAAACTAACACCACCTATATTTCATGACTTTTATTAATGAATTTTCCCAAGTTTTTATGTGTTTTAAATAGTTCCTCATTATGGTTGAAAATCTATCAACATGTAAATTGGGTATCCTCTGTTTTGATCAAGGGGGGAATACATGTATTCTTATTTTAATGCATTTCTAGCTAAGTGTGGGATCAAAAATTTGTGTACAATGCCATATACACCTCAAAAAAATGGAGCTGCTAAAATTAAAGACAATTATCTCATGGAAATGGTGAGAGCTATGGTAAAAAGTCAAGCTTTACCACATAGCTTCTGGCTTGAGGTTGTTATGTGTCTAGCATATGTATTTAATAGGTGTCCCACCAATGTAGTGCAATCAATCACTCTATATGAAGCTAGGCATGGTAACAACCATATGTTACTCATCTGCATGTCTTTGGTTGTCTGTCATATGCATTAGTGCATGAACAACAACATGGAAAATTGGATGATAAAGCAATGAAATGTATTTTTATTAGGTACAATTGTGAGATCAAAGGCTATCATATGTATCATCCATGGACTAAACACATTCTAGCTAGCTATGATGTTGTTTTTATGGAAGATGCAATTTAACCCTTACTTTCATGTACCAAGGGGATATTTTTCATATTGAAGGATTTGTATGACACATTCTTGCCTCTTTTTACTAGTAGATAGTCAAGTGCTAGTCAAAATGAGGTAATTTATCATTCATTACAAGTTTCAAATGATGATGTAGATCATTCCATTTTTTATGCAAATTTACATGATACACTTATTGATGACAAGGATGACATAAAAGAGGAAAAAATTATGTCTAAATGTCTAGAGCAAACTTTGAGAGATTGCAATCAAGATGCATCTTTTTCATATCGTACTCATTCAGGCTCTCATAGTGATTCCTTTTGTATCATATGCAATTTTTGTCTCTATTCATTGAGATGAGTGTTACCGTTATTGTCCATGTGAAAGGCCAAATGCCCACCGAACACTTTTGTAAATGTTCTTTAATAAAACATATAGTGGCTTGGTTAGCCACAAACTTGAAGCTCGATCACATTTGTAAAACCTAGGAAATGTGTGTTCGTGCTCTCTATGTACTATGTGTTCTTGCATATTTTGTAGGTCCCATGCAAAGTATTGCATGCAATTTATGAACCTTGATTTTCTACTAAATAGGATATCATCATGAAGCTCACATGAAGGGGAATGCAATGTGCTACATCACCATCACACCATTTCACTATTGTCAGATCTTTTTGAAGCAAAGGTGCATGTGGCTTTCTCTAAGGTGGCAACCAAGGCATGAACCTTGGCATACCTTGTCATCCAAGTCACCAAATTCACCATTGGCGCCATCCGCTATGCATGAAGGAGGAACTTAACAATCAAGGAAGACAAAGGTTCTCAGTACTTCTTGGGAGGTCACCCTTCCTAATATCTCCCTAGAGCTCGCTTAATTGGCAATCTCTTGCCACTAACCTACACAATTGTGGTGTTATAGAAGGGGGAAGGACTAATTTTCACATGATCTTGACACATTTTGGGTCCTCAAAGCTTCATTTCTTGCTTTCGAAGCATGTTTTGAAGCATTTTTGGGGTGATTCTTGGAGCCATCTTGGAGAAATTTCACACATGGTTCTCTTAACACAAGTTCAAGAACATCAAGAAGAGTGGTCTTTGTGATTCTCTAATCACAATAAATATTCAATTTTGGGGCTGTGTTTTTTCACTCACACTAGTGGATTTACAAATTTCTTGAAAGGTTTTCAGTTGTGGTGGGAGTTGTCCAAAGAATAGAGATGACATACACTTCCAAGTGTTGTTGGCTAGTTTTTGGGTTATAAATACTTTCTCTTAGAGCAATTTTACTGCATATGCGGAGCACATGCACACTATGTATATGGATATTGCTTATGTACATCCATGTGGTCATTGATATAGCAATTTTGTTTTTGCATAAAGCCTTTGATGTTGATAAAGGTCCTAGTGAGATTTTCTATAATTAGGAGACACCCCCATGTCGGGATCTCTTAAGTGATTTAGGTGGAAGACTTGCCCAGCCTCGCGATAGGAGATGTACGCTAGTTGTTCATAGACGCTCAATAAGACTAGTTGGCTTCTTTTAATTAAGTCGTTATATGCATAGTGGAGTCAGTGATTCACTATGAAGGTTTCATGATAGCACTTGTACTTTTAGGAATTTTGGACATTGGTCATATGCTCATTTTGCATAGGGGACTTTGGCAAAATTTTTTGAGATTTTAGTTTTTCAACTATAGAGTGGTTGATTTTACTCCTTGACACACTTATTGGTGTGAGCACATACATTCTCACATAATCATTTTGGTTGTTCATTGTTGTTCATTGATCCATTTTTTGGGGAGACTCTATCAAATTTTTCCCAAAATCTGATACTCATCCTTTTTTTGCCCTAGTGGTGTTTTGGAATATTCTAGCTCCATTATCATTCTAGTCAGTTCTCTATCATCATGGCATCAGAGATCTCAAGCACGACTAGTGGATTAGGGTCTAGTGCTAGTGTTCTTAAGAGGAGCTATAACTTGTAGGACAAAGACCATTTTGAGATGCGAAAATTTGATGACATAGACTTTGCTCTATGGAAGAATCATATCAAAGATGTGTTGACTCAAAGGAGGCAGTGGAATCCAGTAAATGGATCCCATAGAAGCCTATTGATATGGATGATGATGATTGGTATGAGTTGGATGAAATGGCCAAGTCTACCATTTGATTGCACATAGAAGATAGTGTTTACTTTAAAGTATTGGATTGTTAAAGTGCAGAGGATCTTTGAAAGCAGTTATGCAATACATATGGAAAAGAAATAGCATCAAACAAAGTGTATCTGATGAGAAAGTTATATGAACTTTGCATGAAGAACATGGATAGTGTTGTTGCTCATCTAAATGAAGTATAATGCTATATTCTCTTAGTTATAGACTGAAAATGGATATTGATAATGAAATGAAAGCATTCTTGTTGGTATACACCTTGCCATCATCATGGGATAAGTTTTGCATAACTATTAGCAATAGTGCACATGGTGGTAATTTGGTCTATGATGACATATGTGGAGAACTCTTGAGTGTGGAAATCGGCAAAAAGTCTATGATTGGCACTAATGAACTTGGTTACAAAGTGGTTTTCTATCCTAGTTGGTCAACTTGATGAACTTGGTTACAAAGTGGGTTTCTATGCTACGTACTTTTGCATATCAAAGGGCAATATGGTTACTACAAAAGGAAGAAAAGTTGTCTCTCTTTATCTTTTATTTGTATCACAGATATCACAGAAAGAACATTTGTTAGCTGTTATTAAGCAGCCTATGGCTTGTATTTGGCATGGCCGTTTGGGTCACATATATTGTAGTGGAATGGAAAATCTTTTTGATTGTGGCTAGTTACATGTGTTATTTTTCTCTGATTTTTCATTTTGTGAGCATTGTCAATATGGAAAGCAAACTAGGAATGTGCATAAGATGCATACTGACTCTTCAATTCAGCCTTTGTATCTCTTTCAAATGAATGTGTGTAGTCCTATGCCCACAAGGTCATTAGATGGTTCTCTTTAGTTTGTCACTTTCATAGATGATGCTACTAGGAAAGTATGTGTATATCCTATCAAATCAAGGGATGAGATATTCCCTAATTTCATACAACTATACGAAAACCTCAATCAAGTATATCTTTGATTGTGTACTCATTAAATATTATGGGAAAGAAGGTATTTCCCTAATCTTAGTTCAATTTAATATCCAATTTTATTTAGAGGAACTTTTTGGATGCTCATTCTCACCTTTGAAGACTCTATGTCTTCTAGTTCCGTCATGTTTGCTTTTAGTTGTGGACCTACTTATTTCCAAATATGTGGTTTTATTTCCAAAAGCTTCTAACATCAATGTATATCTCACTTTCACTTTCCATAGTTCTTCCAATAAGTCTTGCAGGGCTTCATGCATTGCTTGTGCCTTATTAATCCTCATCACTGGGGCTTTGTGACATATTTAATCTTTCTCATACTCTCATTTATACCTTGGAAATTCATTTAGGCTTGTAGTTTCTTTGCTCATTGTCTTTGGAATCAATGGCTCATTGTATATGGAGAATATTTATCCAAGAAATGTGTCCTTATTAATATCAATCTCTACTATAGGAGGTTGAGATTGATATTCTATCTTCCATCTTGATCATTGGGATTTGATATATCAATCTTATCGCCAAGTACCATCTTCATCTATGATCATCTAATTTGTCTCTTCACTCTCTCTTCTTTTTGCCTTCCTCCTCTAGGGCATCTAAATGTATGGCTTGAATCCCTGTAAATTCTTGTGCTCTCAAATTCTAGTTTCACGAGTAGGATAAGGATTCTTTTCTAGCAAGTTTTGGGAAACTTCAATCATTTGATTGCTTATTACTAATATTTCTAAATCTAAAACATCTCATGGATAACACTTCTCATTATACTCTGATGTGACCCCTATAAAAATTCTCATGTGATAAGATTTGAGAAGCATTTGTAAGTATTTAGGCATAGATTCTATTAGAATAGAGCCTATATGATGCTTTTTTATGGATTTTTGTTGTGTAAACTCTTTGTTAGGTTGGGTTCTTGTGTCCATCACTTCTTTTGTTCATTAGTTAATGATTTTAATTTGATTTATGGTTTCCTGTAAAATTTATATCCTACAATGCCACTTTTTGTTATTTCTCTCTTATTTGATTTTCTAATGACACTTTTTTGTGTTTCTCTCATATTCTATTTTCTAAGTGTTTTTTTTTTCTTGCCATGTATTTTATTTCTTCTAGGCACTTATCCTCTGTTTTTGCTTCAACATTTTTGTGAGAAGAATTATCTTCTAGTTCCACTTGAGCATCTCGAGTTTTGTCTTGGGCTCGAATTATTAACCTAAACTAGGTTTTACAACTTTATTCTCATGAATCCATCAAGAAACAATAACACCATTTGTACTTCTATGGCAATTACCATTCTAAAAATTTATTTATGCATTGCTTTAATATTTTTCCTTTTTATGTGAAGGCTTGTTTGAAACTATGGATCAATGAGAAAATTTCATGTGTGATACCTTGTTTTGAAGAATCGCCAATAAACTTGTATACATATTTTTTTATATCTATGAACTACACATTTTGAAGAAGTTGAAACTATGCCAATGTTTATCCAAAGCCTCATATTGAGTTAAATAATGATGCTTTTGCTCTAATCTTAGGATTTTTTTTATGGGTCTTTAAAACCTTCTTAGTATTCATTCATATATTTTCCACTTGAGATGGTCATGGTCTTCAAATATGATCCCAACTCGGAGATAGGGAATGTTTCCAAGACCATTTCAATTTTCTCTTATTCGAACACATCCTCTATTAGGATGAGCCCTAAAGTCTTTGGGGCCTTATCCTTCTCGATGTGGAAAAATGTTTATGGTCTTTCAATCATTAGGGGGGATACAAAAATGGTTGGGACAATTTACTAGGGCTCTTCTCTTGGATTAATAGGATTTTTCTTCCTAATCCCTCTCCAATTTTATGTGCTTCTAGATTAGGTTTTTGAGTGGAAAGGATTCTTGTTCCATGTACATGTATTTAGAGTTTTTTAGCATCTTGTAAGGGCCAATATTCACTTTTTTACTTATCCAAATATATCGGTCTATTTTGCACCTTGAGATCCTTCAGCCCAAAGATCATAACAAGCTCCCCCCATGAAAAGAGTAAATGCCCACAATAATAATTTTTTGCCCTCAACTAAGTATATCTTTGTCAGTTTGATTTTCCATGTGGTAAAATGATTAAATCCTCTATGGCATTCTCTAGTGGCATGAGGTTTTTGTTAACTAGTTGTCCAAGTTCATTAGTCTTCACTCTATACACATATCTACCAATTTATCAAGTTAATATCTACCCTCAAATTTCACAATGATCTCAAGAAAAGAGTAAATTCTAGAGAACTAATCTTATACCCAATCAAACACTTATCAAAGAAAATTTTCCATGTGGTAAAATGATTAAATCCTCTATGGCATTCTCTAGTGGCATGAGGTTTTTGTTAACTAGTTGTCCAAGTTCATTAGTCTTCACTCTATACACATATCTACCAATTTATCAAGTTAATATCTACCCTCAAATTTCACAATGATCTCAAGAAAAGAGTAAATTCTAGAGAACTTCTCAATTTGACCATTGAGTGATTAATTCCATCATGGAAGGATATTGATAATACTTGGAATAAATATGGTCTCACCTTTGCTATCTAAACCACTAAATGCTAAATTCCTTTTTTGATAGGGTTTAGATTGATTGATGCTACCTTGTATAGATAGTTTACTTATTAGTGATCTTATTTGACCTATAAGTCTACTTAATCACAAGTATATGTAGTGTAGGTGGTAGTGTGATGTGCTCTAAGTCATTATAAACCATCCCCCCTCTCTTTGAGTCCCTTAACATAAATGTAATGAAATCTTATGGAATTCTTAAGAACCACACAAAAATTCATGTGCTTGTGTAAAATATAAATGCCATTGCTCATATGATGCTCCCTATTGATTGATCCTTGCTCTAAATTTCTCAACAATTACATGAGAAGAGAAGTTGAAAGTGAATTATGGTGATATATCTGATTACCCTTGTGGACTCTTGTAGCAAAGCATCACATCTCATAATCATGGAGAGAACTTAATTCCAATATTTTTGGGGGGATGCCTCAACTCTTGTACAAGATTTTAAACATCCTCCACTTTCTTGGATGTTCCCATGTCATTACTTGGTGGTTCTAGTATCCCAAAGGATTCTATAAGAAATGAGGATAACTATTGCACGGCCCTAAACTTTTGTGTGGTAGATGTCACTATATTTCCATCTAGGTGCATTGTGTTTCTCTTTGATTAGGTGGTGTAGTTCGGGATAGAACAGGGTATGGGTGATGTGGGATTGTTTTGTTAATGATAAAGTTGGAAGATAACTACTTGATATCACCTCTCGTTAGTGTGATATGCAGTCCTCAAATAGAGAATTCTTAATTTCATTGTATTGGAATCCTTGATCTCTTTCTTGAAGAGTTCATCCTACCATGTATTCATGAGATATCACACTCATAAGTTCATTTAATTGGAATAAATGATGAGTTTGTGAGCATTGTGAGATCAAGTAGGTAAGGTGGGGTTTGCAAGTTTATATAATTCAATGTTGTAGGTAGTGTAAATGATTTAGAAAATCTATGGCCAAACCATTTAAGTGGTGAGATATATAGAAGTGAGGTCTTGAAATTGAGTTTGTGTAGCTGAGGGATGAAGCATGCTTGTATGATATGAGATAGAGAGGAGTGTAGAATAGATAATGAGGTTGTGATTGGGTGTTATTGGGCTGTTGGTGGACAGTGAGCTCATGATTCTATACAATTGTGGATGTGAGGTAGTGTGGATGATGAGTTTATGAGGTCATTTATCTGGTAAAATGAATTCACAGAGGGCTTGTAGTGAAATGAAGTTGAGATTTGGGTGGATGATGAGGATGAATATGTGAGAGTAGAGTCACGTAAGTGATGCCTAAGTGCCAATTAGGCAATGGTATTCTTTATTTAATTGCCATTGGTAAAATGAATCTAAAGCAATGAATATTAATTTCTTTTAATGGCCCTATATGCAATGCTACTTCATTGCCTAGATTAAAGTATGAATCGTCATTTGTGTGATATGACATTGTTTGTGCCATGTTTGCTTTGAAAATCACTATTAAAAGTCAAGCCCCAACCTACTTACACATTTATGGAATTCAACTAATCATATAAAAGACCAACTTTATGAGTTCAACCTTCCCACCTATGATCATTCAAATTCAAATATCTTATCAAAACTAGCATTAAATATTTGGGAAGTCAATTGAGCAACTACCTCCTAAATTTTGGGGTGCACTTCTCACATGAATAAAACTACTTCTATTAGACGAGATATATATTTCTTCACATAATGTAACTTTTGGGAGTCCCTATTCTATTATATTAAGTCTAGGAAACAAGCCGCTTGGTTGCTTACCTTTGGAAATTTTTTTCATCGTAGCTTGATCGTAAGGTAGACAATGACTAGCCTATCTAGCCCTAAGTTAGCCTTCGTACCCCTTAATAGTTTTTATTCATTCTCTTACCTCAAGCATCCATTTGTATTGATTATGTTTTTTTAGGGTTCATAATATATTTTTCGTATGCTGATATAAATCAAGGATTCATTATCTAAGTATTCATAGAGAAAAGATTGAAAAAGTGATAAGTTTTCTCTATTAAGTGTGTGTAAAGAATCACTCACAAAGTCATCGTTGGTGGCATTGATTATCTACACTCCCAAGATGATCGAGATCCATTTGATGCTTGTTTCTATCAGTAAACTATTGGATGCCTTATGTATGCATCAAACGGGTAACAAAAGATACGGTTATTTGTCTGCCAATAATTAAGGCACCAAATTTGGGCAAATGAAATGATTTAAGATCATGGGAGAGAATTTGCATTAGAGCCTCCCGAGGTAGTATGTGTAGATCCAAAGGTGGTTTTTGCTATGTAACTTGAGTTATTACATATATTCCTTGAATTTTCAGAGCTATACTTGTTTGTAAGGATCATTTAGATAAGATAGTTAGATTGGTGAAGAAGAAGCTCAGTATGAATATTCTAGATCCATCTTCTCTATTATATTCTAACTGATTGTTCGTTATGCCAAAGAAGGATGGATAACTTTGATTTGCTCAAGATCTTGAGCCATTGAACAAAGGTATTTCTAGAAATTTGGGCATAGGACCAAATTTAAATGAGTATGCCAAGGCATTTTCTAGGCATGAGATTTATTCCATGGGAGCTCTCTTCTTGGAAAGTAGAGAGATTACGATTATGGAAACTTCATTAGAATTGGATCATACGTATAAAACTTCAATAATCAAATAAAGTTTTCATTGGAAAGCAGAGAGATTATGATTATGGAAACTTCATAAGAACTAGATCATACATATAAACTTCAATAATGAGTTTTGATGTTGCACATGTGATGAATTTGAATGCGTAGAATGCTTCATGACTTCATATCTAGATTTACTATGCAATTTCTTGATGACATAACTATTAAAGGATGTGATGAGAATTGCAAAAAAGTAAAATATAATTTGATGGTTCTAGAAAATTTTAAGTGATCATACGTTAGATTATGAGAACTAGGAAAGATTCAAAAGTGAAGTTGAAATTATCAAGATATCTATTTTTGGAGTGAATTAAGTTGTGATTAGTTGTCAAGTCTATGCGTATTAAGATCATAAGCCATATACACAAAAGGCGGATGCAATAATTCTCGACTCTTTGATGAGTTGCAAAAATTTAAGTAACATTAGGTAATTTTTGGGATCATGTGTATTTTTTTTTACATCTTGATTTCCTAATTTTTGAATGTTACAAATTGTATTTTATCAAACGTTACAAACAAAATATAAGTTTTTTTTTTGGATTGAATAGCATAGAAAAAAATTATGAACATTAAATGCACTTCTCCTTGAGGATCCTAATCACAAAAAGGCTATATGAAGTGATGGAAAGCCTAACACTTTGACTATAGGTAAATTCCATAATGGGGTAGGTTGGGGAATTGTGCAAAATTATGAGGGAAGGAAACATGTAGACGTGGTGCAAACGTTTTACAAAAAATAAAAAGAAAGTATTCACAAATAAAAAGGGAATCATGGGAAGTTGTTATACACTAGAATGTGATAAAGGTAATTTTATAAAAAAAAATGTGATTTTGGAAACTGATTACATTTGTTTTTTTGAAATCATTGGAATTTTTTCTATCCCTAACATTGTAATATTTTAGTAGATTCCCTACATTACATTAATAAAACCAAAAAATTTCCATGTACGAGGTAAATTCAAACCTATTGCAAGTATTCTTTCCATAGTGAGCTATGAAATTCTCAAAGAAGGTGAAGATGGAGAGAAAATTATTGTAAATTCTTCATAAAGCTAATGTGTTTGAGTTTCATTTTTAATGAAGAAGAATATGGTGGAAAGTGTAAATAGATAGCGAAGTATTTGTGCATCTTTTCTCCTCAACGTTATTGGTTAAGATCTAAGTTTTTTATTAATAAGCAAGCTTTTCTTCTGTTTTTGAAACATGTATATATTTGGAAACATGTTAAAGGAAAAATTATTAGTCCAAAAAGACTTTTTTGGATGAAAAGAAATGCAATTTAAAGTTATGATAGATATAAATGATTCATTGTGGGTAGGGGATCAAGGGACTTCAACTACAAACAATAATATTAAAATGAAATGTTAGGAATGAGGCATGGGTGTAGATATTTCTTATTATGTTGCTTCTTTAAAAAAAAATCAATTGAACTCCTATGTGAGGCATCAAGATTTTAAATTCTACATATCTTGTTAGTATATGTAACAAGTGGGTTATCAACTTATGTTAGGCATCCAGATGATGTACATTCTACATATCTAGTTAGTACATGTAACAAGTGGGTTATCAACTTAGTCATTATGCCCCAAAGGAATTAATATCATGTGCTATATTGTGCTTATAATAGAGAAGACCATGGAGAACTAAAGTATATTAATTTCACTCAAGGAAGACCACTGAGAACTAAAATTATATTAAATATTTGTATCTTATTTCTTGATATGTTTTATGTAGGGCTGGATAAATTGAGAAAGTTGTGGCAGACCGAGGAAAGTTTGATGTGTAAGAAGCAAGTGAATTCTTTGAGATTGGGACTTATACATTGGATGGTATGCATTTGTGAACTTTGGTTGCAAGGGAGGAGTCCATTTTTTGAAAAGAGAAGGAAAATTGAAGTGTATGAGGATATTAAAGATGATAAAGATGATGAGGAATGCATACATGTATCAATTAAATGTTTTGTAAATACTTCAACAAAACTTTTCAATTTGATGTTTATATATAGATTTTGATTGAATCATGTGAAATTGGAGTTTGAACTTACAACTATTACTTGATTGATATTGGACATAGAGATATGGTCAAGAAGAACAACAAGAAGAAGAAAAAGAAGAAGAAGAAAAGGAAGAATAAGAAAAAGAAGAAGAAGAAGAGGAAGAGTAATAATAACAGGAAGAGGGATTGATTTTAGGTCCATTTTCTAAACTAACTAAATAGTTTTGATATGAATATAACTGTTTTTTGCATAAAATAGTTTTCTTTTTTGCATGGTACATTGATACATTGTTTTTTTTTCAAGTATACATGGATACTCATAATTATTTGAATTTAGAATCATTTACTTGGATGCCACTATTAGATATAAGCTCCTAGATCAACACTTCAAACGACAATCTTGTGTCACAAATTATGCGAAAACATATTTGCAATGAGCGTTGATAATTTTCTTTGCCATAATTAATGTAGTGCTTGATGCTCATAACAATAAGTAACCATCACAAATGTGGGCCTCCCATGAAGGGACGAAAGGTTTATTAACCTTCTTTGTAATGTTCTCTAATTCTTGCAAGTTTTCTTAGCTACCCCTACTTTGTGGGATTCGGGGGGTCCCATGGATGCTATGCCCATTCACTTGTACAATTGTTCTTTCTATTAATTAAAGCTTGGGAGAGTAGGATGTAGCCAAGCTTCCTTAAGAAAACAAGTAACCATCACAAATGTGATTGCTAGGAGTGATTATAAGTTAATCCTATGCACCTAAAGGTTAATGTGACCCTCACAAGCTATGTAAATATACATCTACACACTTAAGTCAGTTTTTCTCAAAATTGACAAAGATATTTGTTATGAAAGTTGACATGCATATATGGAACTTTTATGTCTCTTAGAACTGAGTTATTTCTCACAAAAATGATCCAAAAAAGAGAATGACATACCCCACAAAGGAGCATTGCCTTGCAAGAGTTTGCACCCAGTTCATAGCCTTCCAACTCCTCACTGGTAGGAGGTGAAACTATACCCAAAAACCTTAAGCACCAAAGGTCTAAACAAACGTCCCCCAAAAACCGTCATTTCCCTTGACCTCAAAGCCAATCCAACATACATAATGGCGCAAGGGACCGAACAGGTGAAGAGGATCTAAAAAGGGTTTAATCCCCAAAAAAGCTTTCATATACTTGGGTATAGTCTCACCTAGGAAGGAAGGGACCAAGCGGACTAGGTTTGACCTAGTGGGTTAAACGAACTCCACGAATTTCACCTCCAAGGACGATAAGGGTCATGTCCACAAGAAACATGGGGCCAACCAACAATGTGTGGGTTATAGAACTCATAAGGGAACCTAACCACCTCCTCCTAAGCACTACCACCACTTTGCACTCCACCATCAAATGTGGCAAGGAACCAAGTTTTCTCCCTCTATGCAAAGAGTACACCTATGGAGTAATTCGATGGCAATGCATCACAGTGTGATCTCCTCCTCAAGAGCTCCACAACAATATCCTCATAGTAGAAAACTGAGCTCCTAAGGCTGCACACGGTACTCTACACAAAGGTTGCAGAATATGCAAAAAACACAGTACACAGGGAGCACAAAGACACACTTCTTAGGTCTTACAAATGAGGTCAAACTTACAGTCTATGACTAACCAAGCCACTATATGTTTTATTAAAGAACATGTACAAACAAGTGTTCGGCCATTTGTCCTTTCACATGTACATTAATGGTAACAATCTCCCACCAAAGGCCAATATGGCCAAAGTAACTATGGGAGAAAAATAAAGAATGATAAAGAATATATAAGTGTAAGTATACAAACTATACCTCCCACCTGATGGACATGTTACACAGTATACAAGTGGCTGTGTAAGATCAAGAATCAAGTGACAGCAGTGTTGAAAGTTATCATGTGGTAGAGCTTTAGTCAAAGCATCTGAACATTATCTCGAGTGTGAACCTTCTCAAGAATAATGTGCTCAGTGGCTAAGCAATCTCTAATGAAGTGATACCTCACCTCAATGTGCTTGATCTTTGCATGATAGACCAGATTCTTAGCCAAAGCAATGGCACTGTGACTATCGCTGAGCAAACGAGGTACATGTTGAGGTAAACCCATATCACAAGCAAGACGAGAAAGCCACTATGCTTCCTTAGATGCCTCACTTGCTGCAACATACTCTGCTTCCATGGTGGAAACAGTTGTACATTCTTGATGACGAGATCTCCAAGAGATAGCACCTCAAGCAAAATGAAAAATGTACCCTGATGTAGACTTACGATTATCTACACAACCAGCATAGTCAGAATCTCTATAACCAATAATGGATGCTTTCCCTCTACCTAAGCATAGACACTTGTCCTTAGCACCACTCAGATATCTCAAAATCATATTGACCGCTTCCCAATGTTTCTTGCCAGGATTAGACATATATCTGCTCACAACTCCCACCGCAAATGCAATGTCTAGTCTTATCACTACCATAGCATACATGAGACTACCAACAGCAGACTACATGAATTGCTTTTCCTCATCTGATTTGGGGAAATCATCCTTGCTCAATTTCACATATGTGGGTAAAGGTGTACTCAATGCCTTTCCACCCTGCATATTGAACATGTGAAGTACTTTGGATATGTACTCACTTTGAGACAGGTATATGCATCTTTTACTCCTATCACGAGTAATGCGCATGCCAACAATATGTTTGGCATTCCCCAAATCCTTCGTATCAAATGTCTGACTCAACTTCTTTTTTAGAATTAACAAGTCATAAGAGGACTTCCTAGCAATCAACATATCATCAACATAAAGTATCAAGCATATCAAGTTGCCATCTAGGCATCTCTTTGTGTACAGACAATGATCCTCATTGCTTTGAGAATAGCCTTGAGACTTCATAAAAGCATCAAACTTTTGGTACCATTCCCTAGGGGACCGTTTAAGTCCATACAAGCTTTTCTTGAGCTTACAAACTCGACTTTCCTTACCAGGAACTACATAACCCTGTGGTTGTTCCATATAGATCTCATATGTAAGATCTCCATGCAAGAAAGCAGTTTTCACATCCATTTGGACTAGCTCTAAGTCTTCCATTGCAACGAATCCAAGCAACATGTGCAGCATAGTCATCTTGACCACTAGAGAGAAGATTTCCTCAAAATTAACACCATGTTGTTGCGTAAAACCCTTTGTAACAAGTCATGCTTTATACTTTGGAGAAGCACTATCTGATGTGAATTTCAGCTTATATACCCATTTACATGGTAAAGCTTTCCGCCATTTGGCAAAGGTACTAAATCCCAAGTACCATTCTTGTGAATAGAATCCAACTCACTCTTCATGGCACGCTCCCACTTGACATGATCCTCTGTCTGCATAGCCTCTTTGTAACAAGAAGGCTCACCGGCATCTGTTAACGTAACAAAATCTAAACATGGAACATATCTAGTAGGTGGATGTGAGACACGTGTAGAGTGTCTCAATGGTTGCTGAACAGGAACATGTGCAGACTGATCTGATCGGACATTCTCTTGAACATCTATGTGCAGCATTTATATGCATGCTAACTAGAGGACCGTGTTTCAGGATCCCATAAGGGATATCCAAATTTTCCTTCTCGACCATATCCAAGAAAAATGCATTTCTTTGACTGATGGTCCAAATTTCGTCTAAGACTCTTTGGTATATGAACATATGCTTCACACCCAAAAACTCGAAGATGATCATAATATGGTGGCTTCCCTGTCCATAACTCTTGTGCCACTTTCAGACCTTTGGCAGTACTAGGTGAAAGGTTAGTCACATGAACTACAGTCAATACTCCTTCTTCCCAAAACCCTTGTGAGGGGTTTGCATGATGAAACATAGAAACTACTCTATCTTGAATAGTTCTATTCATCCTTTCAGCTATACCATTTTGTACTTGGGTATAAGGAACTCTAAACTCTCTATGAATCCCTCTAGACTGACAGAAAAGGATGAATTCATGTGAGGTACACTCACCCCCATTATCTGAACATAAAGCCTTAAGCTTATTTCCTTTTTCCGTCTCAACTGAAGCAAACCATTTTCTGATAGTAGGGAATACCTCATCCTTTGATTTGATAGGATATACCCAAACTTTTCTAGTAGCATCATCTATGTAAGTGACAAAGTAAAGAGAACCACCTAAGGACCTAGTGGGCATAGGACCACATTCATCTGTATAAACGAGATCTAAAGGTTGAATTGAAGATTCAATGTGTGTTCTATGCACATTTGTGGTTTGCTTTCCATATTGACAATGCTCACAAAATGAAAAGTCAGAGAAAGATAACATAGGCAAGTAGCCAGAACGAGAAAGATTTTCCATTCCACTATGAGATACTAGTGTTCTTTTGCCAACTTTGCTTCCTTTTGCAATAACCATATTGCCCTTTTGATATACAAAAGGATTGAGCATAGAAGACCATCTTGTAACCAAGGTCATCAAGTTGACCAATTGACATCAAACTGCGTGATAATGGAGGTATATGCCATACATTATGCATAGTAAAATTTGAACCATCAATGAACTGCACAACCACATCTCCAATCCCCACAACGTCACATTGGTAAGAGTCACCACGTCTCACGGTACCAACAGTCTTTGCTACATAATTAGATAACCATTCTCTATGTGGTGTCACATGGAAAAAAGCACCAGAATCTTAACATCCACATGTGGGAAAGAGAATCAGCCATAAGAGCCTTAGTTGGGACAGTACTATCAAGTGTCAACACATCAGCATCATCAGAAATAGCATTAATTTCTTAAATCTTCACAGTCAAAGTAGATTGTGCAGGTAATTGTTTAACATGCCCATCAACATTTTGTCCTTTACCTTTAGCATTCTTTAATGCATAACAGTCTTTCTTCATATGTCCTTTCTTATGACAATAATGGCATTCGATATCCCTTTTCCTTGATTTACTTCTAATCTTATTCATGTTGGAGTTAGACGTGTGCGGAAGCACGCGAACAGCACAAGGAAGAAGAAGAAGCTTGGAGCACAACACACAATATTGAATGTTAGAATGTACAAAGACAATCAGCCCATTAGGGCAATAGGCATATATACAAGCCGGGGGAAAAAAACCTCCCAAAGAGGAAAAAAAGTGTCCCGGCGGTCCTAGTGTGTTCACACACATCACTACCTAAATATATCAACAAATCCCCCCTGGGAGTGATGTGGTGAACAAGGAGCTGGACTCATGTATAAGGAAGTGCCAAGCTATGTGGAAATCACTCCAAAAAAGGAAGTAAGCCCAAAGCTTTGCGGAAAGCTTCAAACTTCTCCCTAGGCAGAGCCTTCGTGAAAAGGTCTGCAATGTTCTCTTGCATGGGCACATATGCCAAGCTCATCTCCCCAGCATAGAACCTCTCCCCTTGACATAGTGATAATGCACCTCAATGTGCTTAGTGTGAGCATGGAACATAGGGTTGCTCGCAACTGCCAATGCGCTCTGACTATCAGTGAAGATGGTGGTGGCAGAAGACTGACCAACACCCAAATCATCCATAAGGCATCTGAGCCACACACACTCAACAATCGCTATGAAAGTTTCCCTATACTCAGCCTCACAACTGGAAGTGGCCACAGTAGGCTGCTTCTTGCTCAACCAAGATATACATGAGCTACCAAGCATGAAGCAAAAGCCACTAGTGGACACATGAGTGTCATAGCAACTAGCCCAGTTTGAGTCAGAAAAAGCATGCAAATATGGTGGTAGTGATCCCCCCTTGGGATAAAACAACCCAAGCAGCTGAGTACCACTCAAGTAGCGAAAGATACGCTTAACCGCCTGCCAATGCTTGACACCTAGGCAATGTATATACCTACTCATCTGTGAGACAGCAAACTGAATATCTGGCCGAGTAATGCATAAGTAAATCAAGCATCCAACAGCCTGCTGATAGAGAACAACATCAAATGCATCTCGAGCATCATGAAGACTCAATCGTAAACCTGTCTCCATAGGACTCGCAATAGGCTTACAGTCTTCAAGACCAAAACGTTGCAACAATGTGTTAATATATTTCATTTGACAAAATCCATTCCACCATCAACTTGCATAAATTGAATGCCCAAATAGTGATACAAATGCCCCAAATCATACATCTCAAATGAGGCCTGCAAACTAGCTTTAAAATCAACAATATGCTTCTCAATAAGACCAGTGAGCAGCATGTCATCAACATAGACAACAATGATCAGAAGCACATCATTAGCACGCTTAATATATAAGGTTCTTTCAGTTGGACTATTCTCAAAACCATGTGCAATCAGACAGGCATGTATCTTCTCATACCAAGCATGTGGTGCTTTCTTTAAACCATATAATGCCTTCTTTAACCTGCACACCTGGTTTTGATGCCCTTTCTACACAAAGCCACGGAGCTGAAAAACATACACTTCTTCATGCAAGTCACCATTCAGAAATGCAGTTTTAATGTCCAACTGATGTACATTCCAACCATGATGGGCTGCAAGTGAACAGATGCTCCGAACAGTAGTCATACGGCATGTAGGGGCAAAGGTCTCATCAAAATCAATGCCTCTTTCCTGTGCATAACCCTTTGCAACAAGCCTAGCCTTATACCTGTCAACTCTACCATCAGGTTTACGCTTTAGCTTGTATACCCACTTAGTGCCAATGGCCTTCTTGCCAGGAGGCAAGTCACATAAAGACCAAGAACCATTCTTCATTATTGCATCATATTCAGATTGCATAGCAGCCATCCAATTTTCTGAATTTTGTGCTTCATCAAACGAAACAAGCTCAGTCTCATCATAGAGACTAGATGCAACCATAGCATAGCAATCTAATGCAAAAGAGGCACTATGAGAGCCTGAACGAGTACAATATGATAGAAGTGCATCTAATTTGCTGTCACGCAAAGTCTGCACGAGCCATTTTGGCATAGTTCTTGCCTGCTCAATATCAGCTCTCTCATTAATAAGTGCATCATGTAAATCTACATCAAAAATGGAATGATCTGCATCATCACATGAAACCTGCAAAGGCTGAGAAGTTGCCTCATTAGGACCAGCACTAGACCGTCCACCTATAAAAGAGGCAGCAAAGTATCATACATGTCTTTGGAGCTAACAGATGTCTCCTTGGTACATGAAAGCAATGGCTAAATAACATCTTCCAAAAAAACAACAAAGTAATGGCTAAATAACATCTTCCACAAAAACAACATCATGGCTAACCAGAATGCGTTTAGTCTGTGGATGATACAGACGATAGCCTTTACTTTCAAAACTGTACCCAACAAAAATACATTTTACTGCTTTATCATCCAATTTTCTACGATGTTGTTCAGACACTAATGCATATGCCAAACAACTAAAAACACGCAGATGTGCAACAAATGGCTTGCGATCATGCCAAGCCTCATATGGAGTGATAGATTGCAGCGCTTTAGTGGGACACCTGTTAAGTACATATGCTGCACATATGACAGCCTCAAGCCAAAAACTATGTGGTAAAGCCTGACTCTTAACCATACACCTCACCATCTCCATGAGTGACATGTTCTTTCGTTCAGCAACTCCTTTCTGTTGAGGTGTGTACACTGGTATTTTATCCCACGTTCACCTAGAAATGCATTAAAATCAGAAGACATATATTCCCCCCCTCGATCAGAATGGAGGGTGCCCATTTTACATGCTCATAAATTTTTAGCCAAAACCAAAAACTGTTTGAAGCACATGAACACTTTGGACTTTTCCTTCAATGGATATACCCATGCATGCCTGGAAAAATCATCGATGAAAGTCACGAAGTAAAGATAATTCCCAAAAGAAGGTGTCTCCATAGGACCACAGACATCATTATGTACAAGCTGCAATTTCTAAGTAGCCCGAACTAAACCATCTTTTGGAAAGGACGAACGCTGCATTTTGCCCAAAATACAGCCTTCACAAACATGTTTTCCAGGTGCCTCCAATAGTGACTCGGATGACAAGGTATGCCAAGGTCTATGCCTTGGTCGCCACCTTAGTCATAAGCCTTGGAGAAAGCCGAGGGGGAGGGGGATACTCGCTTCGCTCGCACCAAAGGAACAAAGCTTTTGCATTGAACTGCTTTGATACCAATGAAGTAATTTTATGGCAATGCACTACAGTGTGCTCTCCTCGAGAGCTCCACAATGATATTCTCGAAGTAGAAATCTGAGCTCCTAAGGCTGCACACAGTACTCTGCACAGAGGTTACAGAATACGCAAAAAACACAATACACAGGGAGCACGAAGACAGACTTCTTCTTAAGTCTTACAAATGCGATCGAACTTACAATCTGTGATTGACCAGACCACTATATGTTTTATTAGAGTACATGGACACTAACGGTAACAACCTACTCTTCCCCTTACCTTCAATCCTCCCAACCATGTATAGCCCCCTTAATGCCCCAAATTTGATATTCCAAAAGAGGCTCGCAAATCAACCTTAAACTCAAAAATATGCATCTCATTAGAACCAATGAACATCATGTCATCGACATAAAAAACAAGACGAGAAGTATATATTTGCATGGGTCATATACATGGTGCTTTCAATTGGACTATTCTGAAATCCATGTGCTTATAAGTACGCATGTATTTCCATATACCAAGCAAATGATGATTGCTTTAAACCATATAATGCCTTCTCTAACCTCACACTTTGTTTTCATACTTTTTTTGCACAAAACCACAAGGTGGATTTGTTCATGCAAATCCTCATTCGAAAACACAAATTTGATCCAACTGATGTATATTCCAACCATTCCGAGCTACATGTGCACAAATGCTATGAATGGTTGTTGTACATGGAGCAAAAATTTCATCGAAATCAATGCCTTTTTTCTTTAGCATAGCCTTTAATTAAAAGCCTAGCCTCATAACAATCAACACTAGCATCACGATTTATTTTAATTTATAGACCCATTTAATGCCGCTGGCCCTCTTCAAGGAGACAAATCACATAAAGATCTAGTACCATTCTTCATAATAACATCAAATTTCGATAGCAAAATAACCATCCAATTTTTTAAATTCTATTACTTATCAAAGAAAACAGATTCATTCTCATCAAAAACGCTACGAATAGCAATTCCATAGCACTCTGATGCAAAAGATGTGTCATTAAAGCTTGAGCAAATATGATGAGACGAATGTTCATTTAACTCACTCTCTCTCCAGATATGCACATTTTGGCATAGATTTTACTCTCTCTCATCAGTAAATGCATCACGAATATGTATCAAATATGGAATAATTTGTATCCTCATTCAAAGACTGCATAGGTTGAGAAGTTGCCTCGCTAGGAGATACATTTGATTCCCAGAAGTGAAAAGGAGCAACAAGGTGTCATACACGTCCTTTGAGCTCACTGAGTTATCTACAGTGCATCCTCCACACATACAACTTGGGGGTAAGGAATTCTCTCGAGATCCTGTTTGAAATATCTGGTTTGATCAACCTATCAAGATTAGAAATTGATCTTCCCATGAGGCTTCTTGCCTAGAAGCCTCCTTGATACCATAATTACATCCAAAAATTAATACAAGTGATATGGGGACTCTAAGAGCTCCACGCAAGTGGATCATTTGCTATGTTTTTATTGCTGGACATAAGAGAGTTCAGAGATGCCATTGAAAAGACACATGATCACATGTTAAGCGAGTAACCATCCTAAAACGACTTTGAAAGCCCTTTCTTATTATAAAATAAGATAGATATATAAATGCTTGCCAAAACTGGTACAACACTTCCAAGTGACCAATGGTTTGAACCAATTTTGAAGCTTTTGTGCCGACAGGTAAGGCCAAAGCATCACTCAATCTAACCATCTTTGAAATTTCCTACAGATTTCTTCATTGTCCCTTATAAAGCACCATTGTAGAGTCTTTTGGTCACCAAGAGGTGCATTGTCAAAGCCACAAGAGAGAGAGCTCCTTGATATTGAGGATGTGTGCTCTTGAGCTTTGATCCCTAGGTAAGAAAACCCAATCAAACCACCTTTACATTCGTTCCATTCTTCTCTTGTTTTTTCCCCTTTTACTGCAATCGGAAGTGAACTGCACCATAGCTTAGTGGCATATTGCCTACCATGATTGTTGACATTGAACCACGGGATGTGCTCACATCATGTTCTCACAACCATCCTCCCAAATCACATGGCACTTGGTTAATGTTTCAGTGTAAACTACATATCCAGCTGGCAGAAGTTCAACCTTCACACCAAGCACTATATTACTTAAAATGTCAGTTACTTCTCACTACTTTGTTCATAATGGAACACACAAGATGCTCAAATAAACTATGTACATACTACTTGAAAATCGGAGTAGGTGTATTCTCTTTTGGGCCAGGCTAGTACATGAAACCCTGGAAATGAGTAACTTGCATTCAAATTTAATAGGAAAACAATGAATTCCTCAAGTATTTTGGTTTGAATTTTACACCGTAACATCTAAGAATATCCAACAATGAGATTCTTGGTTTGCCTGCACTTCAAAACTCTGAAACACCCGGGCAATAAGATTCCATAATATAAGAATAGTATGATGTTGACAGAGTTGCCGCTAGGTCACATGTTCCATCCATAAAAGAGGCCATGGCAAAGGATGTCCAAACTGTTAGACAACCCAAGTAAGTCTTGCAGATCATGCAAGTCTGATACCCTTGGAAATGAGTGCATTCAACTTGCATGGGAATTAAATGCATTCCTCTAGTATTTTGGTTTGAATGTTATGCAGTAACATCCAAGAACATCCAACAATGAAATTTTTGGTTCACCTGCACTTCAAATCTCTCAAACACCGGGTCATAAAATTCCATAATATAAGAATAGCATGATGTTGACAAGAGTTGCCAGTAAGTCACATTCCATCCGTAAAAGAGGCCATGGCAAAGATTGTCCAAACTGTGAGACAACCCAAGTCAGACTTGCAGCTTGTTATAATCAGCCGACATAGATACCTGATCAGACACATTCCTAACTCCATAAAAAACAATACACACGGTTATACAGCTAATTCAAAATGATCTTCCATTGAATCCAACATGAATACACAGCTATTTTAGTCTTGACATTCCATCGGTCATATGCATTTCAACTTTCCCAAAACACAATATATGATTATACAGGTCGCTCACTCTCTTAAGCTTTTGAGGAACCCCACAATAAACGAGATATACAGCTGCAATACCAGTTCTTCTCGTCCATAATGCATTTCACTTATTTCCTAATCTGATCTCTCATATATGGTTGAGAAAAGAAATCAATCATGTGAAGTGCCACGCTCTCCCTGTTGTATATTTTTCAACTTCTTTGAGCACCAAAAGCAAAGTACGGCAAAACAGAGTGACCAACATTGCAAGAAACAATACATTGCATAATTGAAGGTGCTACAATCTCAATATCCCAAAGCTAGATTTCATGAACACATCCTATCACAAGTTCTACCCTACAAAAATAAACTTTCACACTAAGTTGAATCATTGCAAGGACTAGTACGTTGTGCCTAACCTCCCAAGTATCTAATGGTTGCAAAAGCTGAAATTCAGAACTGAGCTCTCACACACAATTCTTTCACAAATGTAAAATACAGGCAACGCTTGTCAACTCATACTAGTTCATAGCCCTGTAAAGAAGTTATCCCTTAAACCAGATTTCTTATTTGCTGAATATAAGGCCTGTTGAAAAACCAAAGTATTCACATCTCATTGTTTATGTTTCATAAACAATTGGAGAAATGAAGACAGGATAAACCCAACCGGTGTGTTCTAAGGAGTGATTAAGTCATTTTGAGAATAACATTTGTTAGCAAAAAGTTCTTTTGTCTGCTCCTTCGACTTTCTGTCACGATTGACAAAGAACAAGTGAACACTGAAAACCCAAAAACCCACACAAACATGCAAAAATACAAGGTCAAACAGGGGCACTCATAATGAATGTCTCATGTAGAAAATGAGAGCAGAGCATAATCAACAAATTCAGGGAATATAAAAAGGAAGTCTTCATGTTTCAAAAAAACACTGGGAACACTAAGAATTCTTGAAAGCTTAAATAATCCTTCAAAACTCCACTATAAGAAGCTATCTTGCAGTAAGAAAGGGAGAGGGCAGTGCTCTAGTAAAATTCCAGGCAAAATTATTCTATACTTGCACCCTGTATATCATTATGCCAAGAAACCTGTGTCTGTCTTGGCAGCAACTTCAGCCAAACAAGAAAATCATCCGATCCTAGTTCAAATCACCTTGAGGGAACAAAAAATGCTGAGATTATCATCCACTAAGAACGCCTTAATACAAGGCATTTATACAACAGAATTTTTTAAGTTCAATAAAGAGTGATAAGAAAGGGGAATACAAAATAATCAACATCTTTGAATTGACACAGGTATAGAAATTTTCATTCTGACTGTTGATTTATTTGCAGGTGGAGCTCGATGACTATAAGCTACAAGCCGGCGGACTTCTGTAACTTCTGTATTTGGTTTAAGAAAATCCATGTCATCTGCACGACAAGGATAAAGGGGTTAAATAAAGAACCTGCTCAAACTGCTGACAGTCGACCAAGACACAACTCACATACCATGACATGAGGCGCTATACGCACGCAATAAACTCCAAAGCCAGTGTAAAGTCTCAAAGGGCCATGCTGTTTTACAGTCTTTAATGCACAGTCAAGAGGCCCTGTGTATGGGAATTTGCCTTCTGCATCAGGCTGCATTTTCTGAATCTGGGTCTTTACATAATCGAACGGAAGACTACATGCTGAAGCAAAGAATCCTGATACTGCACTAGCCCCTACAAAAGAATGTGGATACAAGTAACTCGTTACACTTATGTGTATCAACTCAAGAATCTCAAGCGACTTTCTGATCTTTACAAGCAACATGCACACATGCATCCACAAGCTCTCCCAAATAAAGGTCATGGATAACATGCTCAAGTAGCTGACTTCAACAAAGCAAAAACATGCAAGATCCAGGATGGATAACCTAATCAAGTAGCTCACTCCAATGAAGCAAAAACAGAGAAGATCCAGCACTAAAAAAATATGCAGTTTGATTACCAACAACAGTTGGGAGCTCAGAAAAGTGAAGGGAGTCTCTGAAAAATTCCACACTCTGATCATATGATGCCAACATGCCCATGTTCAGTGCCATAGCTCGCACGACTGTAGGGCCAGCCCCTTTCCAAAGAGCAAGGACTCCTTCATCCGCAGATATTCTGTAAAGAGCATGAAATACATTCCTGTAATTTCGGCGCTGAGCAACTGGTAGTGTGTTATCTGCTTGCATTCTGATCAGAGCAAGATCTGCAGGATTTCCAAAACATGCACCTATGGCCCCAGCTGTCAAACCACACAATGCTTTCTGATACAAAGGCAGCGGCTTTCCTCCATTTGCTTGAGTTGCTTTATTTGTTAAAATCCTGGAAACACAAACAAAAACTTGAGCCGGGAGAGAAGACCCGTAACTGCATAAACAGGAGGAATTAAAAAAAACTGTGAATGGTGTCTAAGTAATCAACAACTTCAAGACCTGAAAGAACCAAGACGTGCAGTGGTGTATGTCGCTTGCCGTAACAGACCTGCTGATAAGCCCTGCATTGCACCCAGCACTTTTAGAGACACTCATTGCTTGCAATGCCTAGCAAACTGTATTATGAAATATAATGTCAGATGGACAAAAATGCCCATCATGTTCACCTAGTGTTTTCTATCTGCACCGTGTAAGCATAAGTTGGTAAAACTAAAATCAGTTCAAACAGGAATTGAGCAATGCCTTCATAAGTATATAAGGCTTCTAACCTTTTAGGTGCAATGGCTCAATAGACACACCCATAGTTTTTTTTTTCAAAATGGCAAGATATATATTAAAAAATCAACCAAAAAAAAATACAAACACTAACAAAAGCAATATACTAAAAAATACAGAAGGAAATAAAAAATGACAAATGTAATTGAAACAAAATCATAAATAAATGAACAACAAAAGCCTTCTTTATAATGTTCATGGAATTGCATGAAGTTTGTTCCAATGACACATATTTCTAGGAAACAGCATTACAAAAGTAAACAAGAGAGTGAAACAAAAGTGACATCTTCTGAGCCTAACTCTGAAAACATATCTAACTGTGAAAAATACTAAACACTAAAAACATAGTACAAACCCTCACATCGGATTGATTATGACCAAAAAGGGTGAATGCTATACCTATTAAAAATCCAGAATTGAAAGAAAAAATAGGAGCAAGTGAGTCATTGGCAAGAAGCTATAACAGTTTAAATCCCAGATGACTCCAGAAACTGAACCTTAAGGAAAAAGTCATGGGGAAAAATTTTATCCTGAAAGAAAAAGAAATGCCAAAAGCAGATGCTAGTTATTACATATAGTAGAGTATATTTTCTCTTTATGCTCAATAAATATGTAGGGTCTTGATCACAACTTGAAAAACCTCCGCCAAACACCCAACAAAAAGGAGACATTCAATACGTTGAAGTCAAAAGGTCTGGGAATATTTAGCGGCATATGCAAAGACAGGCTCAGTGATGATCTCCCTGAAAGCATACATGGAGTAAGTGCACCATTATTCAAAGGTTTTCTAGCTCACAACCTTTGACTGCCAGTAGTCTGAGAAAATGTTTCAGAGCAGAAAAAATGTCAGTCATATATCATGAAATTGGACATTCACAAATGGGAAAAATAAAAGCAAGCATAAGCAAATTAGGTGCACCTGACCATCTGAAGGAACAGAGAGAAAGCATGACAACAGGCTTTCAAGCTTTCAACAATATAACATAGTTCTTGAAAGAATATATAATAAGATATAACACACAGTAGAGTGGAATCTAGCTAGAAAACCAGCATCAGAGAGAACAAAAAAACAGTATTTTTCGCTACTACAAGTAGGATACGAAAACAGCATCATCCACCTGTGTGCTCCCATAATTGGAGCTTAGATGATAATGCAAACAGGGTCTCGAGAAGGGTTCATGAAACACTACTACTACTACTACTACTACTACTACTACTACTACTACTACTACTACTACTACTACACTATGCACAAGCTTAGAACTCAATTGATGATTGATTGTTGTGTATAATGTCCAAGCCTCCACTTAGGATCAACATTAGAATTGGTGCACTTTGTTTATAGCACTTGATGATGTGTTATCCACAACTTCGATCGACCATAGATCCAACTACTCACGTTGTATAAACCCTTCCACAAGAATGTAGGGGCACACATAGGAACCTACATGTCATTCAGTCTCACCTTGCTTCTCTTCATTGTAGGGCATTACAATATAGAGCATTACGGAACACTCGTGGTGGTTCACGAGAGTGAAGTAATGAGCATAACTGACACCCCTACCTTCATGTTCACTTGTGGTCAAAGGAGGTCAAAGGAACCTACATGTCATTCAGTCTCACCTTGCTTCTCTTCATTGTAGGGCATTACAATATAGAGCATTACGGAACACTCATGGTGGTTCACGAGAGTGAAGTAATGAACATAACTGACACCCCTACCTTCATGTTCGCTTGTGACTGAACATGCTCATTGGCCCAACACAAAGACTATCAACATGAGAATTGAACAAGTCCTTTGATAATGCCTTAGGGAAGATGTCTACAAGACGACAACATTGTGTTCAAGTGAACAATAAATTAGCCCCAAATCCCATCCTTTGTTATAACCTTAGGCACCTCAGCCCTTCAATCCTTCAACTTGATTCATTGAGCTCTTCATCACACCTCCTCAGCCCGACTCCAACGAGGTGGAGTCGGGCCTGCCCGTAGTGGTCTTCATTTGCCTGAGACTCAAGTGTTTAGTCAATTGCCTCAAGAGAGCTTCAAGGGAGCTTCAAGGGAGCTCCATTTCAAGCCTTTGAGCATCAAAAAGCATACCCAACATCCATCATTTGAGTCCCTAGAAGATAGCTTGTCCATAAGTGCTCACTCTTTACTTTGCATATATACTTTGCATTTTTCCACTACCATTTTGATACTTTGACAAACCACCTTCAAGCCTCTTAGTCATCATGTTTCCTCCTGCGTCTAATGTTTGGAATGCACACACTGTTAGCATGCTTAGTGGTTCAAGTGCATCCGAGTTTGGCACAAGGAAATGGACATGCAAGTATTGTGGTAAGATTTTTTCCACTACCACAATATGCCTCATAAATCATGTATCTAGGTAGGAGGAGGAGGCATCTCTTCATGTGAGTATGTGAAAAGGTGCCTCCTAAAATAGCCGAGGCTATAAAAAATGAGCATCGACTTGCTCAACAAGGAAAGCATCTCGTCATGAGATGGCTGCCACATATGTTGAACTCATGGATGATGTGGATCCTTCTCCTAGTCAAGGAACGAAGAGAGCTCACACGTTCTCTCAACGAGATGAGAAGGATGTGTCCACATCTCCTTCTTTCCCTCCTCCTACACATAAACCTAGGAAAAAGAGCTTACATTCTCTTATGATGTCCTCTGCATTGCACAAGCAATCACAAAAAGTTGCAGCAATAGAAATTGAATGATGCATTCTTCAATGCAACTTGTCATTCAATGTGGTGAGGACATATCTCTTGGAGAAGAATGGTGAAAGCCATAGCCCAAGTTGGTCCTTATGATGATTGGCACGGGGTGGAGTACAATAGATGTTGTGGACCCATGTTAGATGAAGAGAAGGATTGGATAGAAGTACAACTAGAGCCCATTAGATTGAGATGGAAGACCTATGGTTACTTTATTATATCCAAGGGATGGAGTTACACTAGGAGCCTCCACATTATCAATATATTGGACTCTAGTTGACTTTGCACATATTTCCTATGAGCAATTGATGCTAGTGCAAGGGTCCGCATCACTAGAGACTTTATTTATTAGCACATAAAAACCACTATCCTTGAGATTGGGGCTAAGAATGTGGTACAAGTTATCACAGAATGTGCCTCAAATTGCAAAAGGATGGAGGAATTGGTAGAGAAAGAGTTTCCTAAAATCATCCGAACCCCATGTGCCGAGCATTGCCTTAATCTTCTTTTCAATAACATAGGCAAATTGTCTTGGCTTGCATCATTACTTAGTGATGCAAAGAGGATTGTGACTTTTATATGCAAAAACCATAAAGCACTAGCTATTTTCCACTCCCATAGTTCAATGAATATGATTTGTCGCCGACACCTTCTTCGCATATATATACATGGATTTTCAAAGACTCCAAGAAGTCATGTGTGCATTGCACATATCTATGATTGATCTTCGATGGGCTTCCATGCATACAACAATCACTGAGCTTGCACATCATGTGTAACAAAAAGTGTTGGACAACGTCTTTTGGGTGGATATTGAAGCATTAGTACCCGTTTTGAGATACATATACATTGTGCTACGTATTATGGACAAAGAAGGATCCACTCTCGATCTTGCGTACCACATGTACGTGACAATGCGAAAGTCTATTTCTTCATCAATGATATTGTCACTAGTCAGGTAATTTTCATATGTTTTGAGATAAATCTTTTAATTAGATTGAAGTTTGCACTTTAACATTTACTATTAATTTGAATTTTGAATGATTTGGATATTTCAATTCTATAGGAAGCACGATATCTTAGACTTGGTGGATGCATGATGGGATACACAATCTCATCCATGGATTTTCTGCCCTCTTGTATCCCCTTTTCAAGGGACCTACATTCTGGGCTCAGACAAGTCTTCTATTGATAAAGGATCAGTGCATAGCAAATCTTGACACCAAATGAGAAGCTCATGTTCGATTGATGAAGGATCAGTACCACAAGCAATGTTGGTATTGCTTATGGGCAGAGTACCTCGCTTTGTAAGAAGCTGATCACACGGCCCCTTTATTGGTGGAAACATTATGGATATGGTCATCCTACCATCACCCCTGTTAAATTGCAAGTTCATTTAGAGTATAATAGCATTTAATTTCTCTTTTTTTGTCGTATTGATAATATACATGTCATACATATTATAGCATGCTTCGTCGAGTGCATATGATTGTAATTGGAGCTCATAGTCCCTTATGCACACCAAACTACGAAATTGCTTGAGTGTCGCACAATTGGAGTGTGGTTGTCTTTCGCAAGGCAAACCTATGCCTTGTGCACGACTTGGATGGTCAAATACACAAAGGATTTATAATTCTAACAACCAATGAAATTTGATGTTTAATTCTTGTCATTTGAACCTTGATTCTTTTCTCCATTTCATGTTTTTGTTGTAGGTATCACCTACCATGTTTGACGAGAGTAAGGACACTCAAGAAGACATTGAAGCTTGCAACTGAGATGAGCAAGAGGACATGTACCATATGTTACATGGAGAGCTCAAGAGCATTGACAAGAGAGTGACTAGGGCTTGCTCATGTGTTCTATCAAAGCAAACACACTCACATACTGATGTTCCATCTACGAGTTCTATAGTAGGCCGACGACAGAAGTTATGCCCCCGATGCGAAGGAGCTTCATTTATAGCAAATGATGAGATCGAAGAGGCCAATGCTACAGCTTTGGGTACGGTTCCTATTAAGAAGAGTGAGTACGATGATGAAGGAAATTATATAAGTACCAAGAACATTCCTTCATCATCTTCATCATCAAAGGATCTAGATGAGTAGTAGCATGTGGCCATTGGCCAATTAAGACCATTGATATGTATGATCATTTGACATTGATGTATCATGTCACAAACATGATATTTTTAAGACTTGTTATGTATTTGGATCATGGATGATAGATCTTTGAAACTTAATACTTGATACTTGATAGTCGACATTATCTTGTGACTTGGTTTTCATTATGCATTCCATTTCTGTTGAGTTGTAATGTATATGATGGCACATGCTCCTTTGCTCATTTTGTCACAACAACAATAAGTTGCAATAAAGTTGTGTACAATTCATTTTTTTAATCAAAATTTTAATATTTTTATAGATTTTAGGTATCCTAAGCGTATAAATCCTCTTAGAAGTGCTTTAATATATTCAAAAACCACATATAAGCATTATATATCAACATTTAAACATATCATATATAGGTCGTCCGATATCGACTTCTTAATTAGAAATTTGATTATAATGCACATTAACTTTCACCTTTTAAGTTTGACAATACTAAATTATAGATCACCTTTCAAAATCAAAACTTATATTCACTTGAAACTAATTCAAAACTACCCCATAGTTTCGAAATAATAGGAGCTGATCCTCAAGTGCCAAGAGCATATCAACATCATCAACATATAATCTACATATGTATGAAGTCCATGCACTGTCAAGCCAACAATGCTCATGATCCAACATCTACCTCTCAAATCTCCATAAGGGTTGTAGAATATGAGCCATGCCATGAATCGGTCGATGGAACCAATCCCATCGATCCCTCCATATAGATCTAATCTCATCAAGCCTATTTCTTCAAGAATTAAGAATCAAGAATCAAGACTTAAGCATGTCATTGGTAATAAAAACAACAATAATAAAATTTGAATGTAACATCATCAAAATGCATATTGCATTCTTGTCTGAAGAAATAGAAGTGCATGAATCAAGGGACTCCCCAACGAGATCCATATACTCATAAACGAGGCCTAGAGTATTCCCCTCCATGTCAACGATGCGTCGCATGGAGTATAGAGGTTGCATCACTCCCACCAGAGCCTCTACC
>CM035420.1:154922365-154954865 GCA_020310875.1 Ceratopteris richardii | reverse complement strand
CAAACTTATTTGAGGTGGAGGTCTTATGTGCAATTCTGGGGTTGGACATGTAATGACTTTGGCCAATCTAAACCAATATTAACCAGTTGGAACCTTGTCTAACCTCTCCCTTATGGGTTACGGATGGTCCCATAGGTACTATGCACATTCACTTATACAAATGCTCTTTCAAAGTCAAAGCTTGGGGGAGTAAGTGCTTGTCAAATCTCCATTTACTTTTTTTTTTAGTCCATGCTCCGTATGCAAATTGATTAGGCACTCACTTCTTGAGGCGGAGGCTTTGTGTTTAATCTCTATGCATTGTTGGACATGCATGGGCCAGTGTGGCCAATTTATCCTTGTAATGATTTTAGGCCATTGAAATTGAATGCCTTCTGGCAACCCTTTTCTTATGATGCTTCGACAGTCTAACCCCTACTTTGTAGGATACGAGGTGTCCCATGGCTACTATGCCCTTCACTTATATAGTTGTTCTTTCAATACATTCAAGCCGAGAGAGATTGGGCTTCGGCCAAACTTCCCCTTTTTTTTTACAAGAGACGAAAAATAGAAAGCCAATCACAATGCAAAATAAAAGATGGGAGATCTCTAGGGAGGTAGGAGAGAAAGGGTGCTTTTAGGTTTTTGATATATGTTTGATGCATGCTTAAGATACAGTCATACTTCATTTACAATCAAAAAAAAAAATCACACAAAAGTTCTCTCGTCATAAAATGCTTTGGAAAGGATAACACTACCTTTTACATAGTTGATCTTTCACTACATCACATTATTTGGATGCATTATTCATCTTTTCCTTCTTTTTTGTTTGAGTTATTGGGGTACTGTTCTTTATCATTATAGTAAAGTAATGGTGGAGATTCCAAGCTTCCCTCTTATTCTTGTGGGTTCTTTTTTTTCTTGTTGGTTCTCTCCTCCTCATGTTTAAATATGTAAATAGAGAGTATGAGTATCAAAGGAGTCTATTTTTATCAAGATTATGATCAAATAAACATTCATTTCCTGTTTTCACAATATGCGAAATGATCATGAACCTTAAAATATTTCTAGAACTATTTTCCATTCCTTAACATTCTCCAAGTAAGACATGCTTTTAGATGAAAGGCAAAGGATGGTAGAGTAGAGAGCTTTGGGAGGTCAACTAACATGCTTTTAGATGAAGGGCAAAGGATGGTAGAGTAGAGAGCTTTGGGAGGTCAACTATTTGATAGATTGGAGGCAATATAAGACTACGTACAAAAGATCCTTTTCAATCCCACATATGTTGCAAACACCTTGTACTTACCTATAAATAGCTATTGAATTCATCCCAATCCACTTTGTTTGTAATGGGCCAAAGAAAGTCACACTCCAAAAAAGTAGAAGGATAAGTCCAAGTGCTTCACATGAACTACCATTTATCTTGATTTTATTGCACATTGAAGTATGGAAAGCAAGCATTTGCATGTGTCTAAAAATTATTTGCTTGATTTATAAGCACTTATTAGAATATTTTCATCGTTTCTAAAGTGTGTCGAAGCCAATGGGATATGCACTATAACATATGATGGACATATCGAAGTTATCCGTACCGATGGTCCACCCCTGACATCTGTATGATCGGTGGAAATGCTTAGAAGGTTCATGTTAGGCATACCGACGATCACTAGACATTCCCTATGACCATTTGAAATTGACCGTTGGTATACATTGTCATCGCCAGTATAGGTGTCGATATAGGCATCGGTATGAGCACCAATAAATTCCTGAAAATTACCGATGCTCATAACAGCACACATACCGACACCTATATCGGGGTCATGTTCAAACCATACCGGGACCCGAGAGCAAAAACTCGACATTTTGTGCGTGTTTTGAACTGAGTAGTGCTTCTATCGAACTTGCATACATGAACTGAATTGTGACCTGCATTGTCTTGTGCACACACACACACAAAGATCTCTTTCTCTATACACACACACTCTCTCTCTCTCTATAGATCTCGCATCTTGGTAATTGATGTGCATACTCCTTCACCCTTTCTCTTTCTCTATGTTTTTTGTTGTCTAATTTTTCTTCTCTTTGGTTTCACAGGAGTTTTTTGACATTGATTCTTTGGAATTTGATGAGAGACGATGTTCATTAGGCTCTGACGAAAGCGATCCAAAAGATAACATCGATGTAAGTGATTGTTTTGTTCTCTATTGATAAAGAGAGAAGGAGAGAGAGATGAAAGAAAGAGAGAAAGAGAAAGAAAGAGATCTAGAGACAAATTAAGAGAGAGAGAGAGAGAGAGATAAAGATAGAGAGAGAGAGAGATGAAAGAGAGAGAGAGAGAGAGATAGATACATACACACACACACATACTCATGTATATGTTGGAGTTAGACATATGTGAAAGCACGCAAACAACACAAGGAAGAAGGAGAAGCTTGCAGCACAACACACAAGACTGACTGTATTACCACTAGAATGTACAAAGATAAGTAGCCCATTAGGGCAATAGGCCTATATACAAGCCGGGGGGAAAAAACCTCCTAAAGAGGGAAAAAAGTGCCCTTCCGGTCCTAGAGTGTTCACACACATCACTACCTAGATATATCAACAAATCCCCCTTGGGAGTGATGCGATGAACAAGGAGCTGGCACTCATGTATAAGCAAGTGCCAAGCTATGTGGAATCAATCCACAAAAGGAAGTAAGCCCAAAGCTTTGCGGAAAGCTTGAAACTTCTCCCTAGGCAGAGCCTTCGTAAAAAGGTTTGCAATGTTCTCTTGTGTGGGCACATATGCCAAGCTGATCTCCCCAACAGAGAACCTTTCCCTTACATAATGATAATGCACCTCAATGTTCTTAGTGCGAGCATGGAACACAAGGTTTCTCGCAACTGCCAATGTGCTCTGACTGTCAGTGAAGATGGTGGTGGCAGAAGACTGACCAACGCCCAAATAAGCCATACGGCGTCTTAGCTACACACACTCAACAGTCGTTGTGAAAGCTTCCCTATACTTAGCCTCATAAGTGGAAGTGGCCACAGTAGGCTGCTTCTTGCTCAACATCTCCAGCATCATGAAGAATCAATCGTAAACCTATCTCCATAGGAGTGGCAATAGGGTTACAATCTTCAAGGCCAAAACACTACAAAATGTGTCAATATATTTCATTTGACACAAAGCCATTCCACCATCAACTTGCACAAACTGAATTCCCAAATAGTGATGCAAATGTCCCAAATCAAACATCTCAAATACGCATGCAAATCAGCCTTAAAATCAGCATTATGTGTGTCATGAGGACCAATGAGCAACATTTCATCAAAATACACCACAATGATCAGAAGCACATCATTAGCACGCTTAACATATAAGGTGCTTTCAGTTGGATTGTTCTCAAAACCATGTGCAATGAGATAGTCATGTATCTTTTCATACCAAGCACGTGATGTATGCTTTAAACCATATAATGCCTTCTTTAACTTGCACACCTGGTTTTCATGCACTTTTTGCACAAAGCCACGGGGCTGAAAAACATACATTTCTTCATGCAAGTCACCATTCAGAAATGTTGTTTTAATGTCCAACTGATGTACATTCCAACCATGATGAGTTGCAAGTGCACAAATGCTACAAATAGTAGTCATTCCGCAAGTAGGACAAAGGTTTCATCAAAATCAATGCCTCTTTCCTGCGCATAACCCCTTGCAACAAGCCTAGCTTTATACTTGTCAACTATTCCATTAGGTTTACGCTTCAACTTGTATACCCACTGAGTGCCAATGGCCTTCTTGCTAGGAGGCAAGTCACATAAAGAACAGGTACCATTTTTCATGATAGCATCATATTCAGATTGCATTGCAACCATCCAATGTTCAGATCTTTGTGCTTCATCGAACGAAACAGGTTCAGTCTCATCACATAGACTAGAGGCAGCCATAACAGAGCAATCTGATGCAAAAGAGGCACTATGAGAGCCTGACCGAATACAATATGACAGAGGTGCATCTAATTTGTGTTGATATATTTAGGTAGTGATGTGTGTGAACACTCTAGGACCGAAGGGGCACTTTTTTCCCTCTTTAGGAGGTTTTTTTCCCCCGGCTTGTATATACGCCTATTGCCCTAATGGGCTACTTATCTTTGTACATTCTCTAGTAATACATTTCAGTATTGTGTGTTTGTGCTCCAAGCTTCTTCTTCTTCCTTGTGTTGTTCGCGTGCTTCCGCAGACGTCTATCTCCAACAATTGGTATCAGAGTAGGTCGTCGCTTCTTCTAGGGCGCCATCGACACTCCTCCGTTTGCAGTCTCGGATTCGCACGAAATTTGGTGAGCATACTCAGGGTGTTTCCGAGATCAAAACAACTTTGCTGTGTGGTGCCGAAATCGCGATCTGACCTCGTTTCGGCCTCCGAACGCACTATCGCAGCGCTTGTGCAGGCTATTTCGTCCTTTTGTGCCAAAGGTATATACCAGTTTCTGTTCGCCAGTTTAAGCGTCTCGAAGTCTGCTACAGGTCTAGCAGAACTCGTCTGGGCAGTTTCGTTCAATTTTTTGAGATACAATCAATTTTCTGCATCAAGGTATTTTAGTCACCGGCCATGGCTGAAAGCAGTGATGTATTCCGTATGTTGGCTGTTGAGGATAAGTTGGATGGTACCAACTACCCATTATGGGCTTATATGATGCGACATGTACTGGTTGCAAAAGGATTGTGGAACATTGTGCAGGGTGTTGAAAGACGTCCTGTTACACCTGTAACGACAGGTACTGCAAATACAGGTGTTGGAGCTGATGAAGATGGTGTCGAAGATGATATTCTGCAGATTCCTGTTCGTGCTGCTGTTTCTGTTGCACCTACTGCAGAGCAGATTCGTTGGGATGGCAGAGATGCCCAGGCACATGCATTGATAGCTTTGTCTGTCAAACGTGCCATTATTCCTCACATTCGCTCTTGCAGAACAGCAAAGGATGCTTGGGATACACTTACCACTTTGTACCAGGCTAGGAATGAGGCTCGTGTTGCTTACCTCCGAAAATAGTTGGAGAGTGAGCACATGAATGAAGGTGATTCTATGGATAGTTTTCTTACAAAGATCAAAGACCTAAGAGAACAATTGATTTCTGTTGATGAGGTTATACCAGATAGCTCACTTGTGCAGACCGTTCTGAATGGTCTTCCTGATTCATATCAGAGTTTTGCCTCTACTCTTCGGTTGATGATGAAAGGCAATCCGAATGCCTTATCATTTGAGGAATTAGTCTCTGTTCTGTTGCAGGAAGATCAGTCTAGGCAGAACAGGTCCATTATGCGTGTTGCAGATCAAGCTTTCCTGGCTAGTCAGAAGGGCAAAGGAAAATGGAGCTCTTCTACTAGTAAGCAGAAATCTGCAAATGCTGCACAATCGAAGAACCAGGATAAAGATGAGAAGAAATTAGAAAAGCAAAAATTGTTCTGCAAGTACTGTAAAGGAAATGATCCTATTATAAAGAATTGCCCAAAACTGGCTACTAAAGAGGCAAAGAAGAAAGAGGCTGGAATGGTTGTTACAGAGGCCTCTACACCAAAAACAGAGTCTGCAAATCTTGTGCAGGAAGAAGAATGGGCGTTTACTACTGTCTGCAATTTTGACCCATCTTCTCATGATCAGTGCATGTCTCCAGTAGACTCAGATGTTTGGTACTTTGACAGTGGGGCGACCAAACATATTACCTCGCAGCACAGTTTCTTCTCTTCACTCGAGCCTGCCCCTACAGGGAATACTGTCACATGCGCCAATAACTCCTCTTATCCTGTTATGGGAGTTGGTAAGATCATTCTGACTACTGCTGATGGTAGTTCTTTCACTTTGTCAGATGCTTTATTTGTGCCAGGGATCAAAAAGAACCTGTTATCAGTTTCTGCATTAGCCAAGATTGGCTTGGTTGTGAAATTCGTTGATGACAGGTGTACAGCCCATGATCTCTCAAATGGCAATGTGATTATTGCTTCTGGCATTTTATGTCGTGGGTTGTATAAGCTCATAGACTATGAAAGATCTGTGAATGATTCGGCATGTGCAGTTCATGATTCTCAGGCTATGTCAGATGCAAAGCTTTGGCATGCACGCTTTGGTCATCTGAATTTTGCTAGTTTGTTACGCCTGCAAAAATCTGAAATGGTGTCCTCTTTGCACAAACTTGAGGCACCTGGAAAACATGTTTGTGAAGGCTGTATTTTGGGCAAAATGCAGCGTTCTTCCTTTCCAAAAGATGGTTCAGTTCGGGCTACGCAGAAATTGCAGCTTGTACATAGTGATGTCTGTGGTCCTATGCAGACACCCTCTTTTGGAAATTACCTTTACTTCGTGACTTTCATTGATGATTTTTCCAGGCATGCATGGGTATATCCACTCAAAGCAAAGTCCGAAGTGTTCATGTGCTTCAAACAGTTTTTGGTTTTGGCTTAAAATCTGTCAGCATGTAAAATGGGCACCCTCCGTTCTGATCGAGGGGGGGAATATATGTCTTCAGATTTTAATGCATTTCTGGTTGAACGTGGGATAAAACACCAGTGTACAGTGCCGTATACACCTCAACAGAATGGAGTTGCTGAACGAAAGAACAGGTCACTCATGGAGATGGCGAGGTGCATGGTCAAAAGTCAGGCTTTACCACATAGTTTTTGGCTTGAGGCTGTCATGTGTGCAGCATATGTACTGAACAGGTGTCCCACTAAAGCGTTGAAGTCTATCACTCCATATGAGGCTTGGCATGACCGCAAGCCATCTGTTGCTCATCTGCATGTTTTTGGTTGTTTGGCATATGCATTAGTGCTTGAACAACATCGCAGAAAATTGGATGATAAGGCAGTAAAATGTATTTTTATTGGGTACAGTTCTGAAATTAAAGGCTATCGTCTGTATCATCCACAGACTAAACGCATTCTGGTTAGTCGTGATGTTGTCTTTGTGGAAGATGCTATTCAGCCATTGCTTTCATGTACTAAGGAGACATCTGTTAGCTCCAAAGACATGTATGATACTTTGATGCCTCTTTTTACAGGTGGACAGGCTAGTGCTGGTCCTAATGAGGCAACTTCTCAGCCTTTGCAGGTTTCATATGATGATGTAGATCATTCCATTTCTGATGCAGATTTACATGATGCACTTGTTGATGAGAGAGCTGATATTGAGCAGGCAAAAACTATGCCAAAATGACTGGTGCAGACTTTGCGTGACAGCAAATTAGATGCACCTTTGTCATATCGTACTCGTTCAGGCTCTCATAGTGCCTCCTTTGCATCAGATTGCTATGCTATGGCTACATCTAGTCTCTGTGATGAGAATGAGCCTGTTTCTTTTGATGAAGCACAAAATTCAGAAAATTGGATGGCTGCTATGCAATCTGAATATGATGCTATAATGAAGAATGGTACATGGTCTTTATGTGACTTGCCTCCTGGCAAGAAGGCCATTGGCACTAAGTGGGTATTACAAGCTGAAGCGTAAACCTCATGGTACAGTTGACAAGTATAAGGCTAGGCTTGTTGCAAAGGGTTATGCACAGGAAAGAGGCATTGATTTTGATGAGACCTTTGCACCTACATGCCGTATGACTACTGTTCGGAGCATTTGTGCACTTGCAGCCCATCATGGTTGGAATGTACATCAGTTGGACATTAAAACATCATTTCTAAATGGTGACTTGCATGAAGAAGTGTATGTTTTTCAGCCCCATGGCTTTGTGCAGAAAGGGCATGAAAACCAGGTTTGCAGGTTAAAGAAGGCATTATATGGTTTAAAGCAAGCACCACGTGCTTGGTATAAGAAGATACATGCCTATCTGATTGCACATGGTTTTGAGAATAGTCCAACTGAAAGCACCTTATATGTTAAACGTGCTAATGATGTGCTTCTGATCATTGTTGTCTATGTTGATGACATGCTGCTCACTGGTCCTATTGAGACACATATTGCTGATTTTAAGGCTGATTTGCATGCCTCATTTGAGATGTCTGATTTGGGGCATTTGCATCACTATTTGGGCATTCAGTTTATGCACGTTGATGGTGGAATGGCTTTGTGTCAAACGAAATATATTGACACATTATTGCAGTGTTTTGGCCTTGAAGACTGTAAGCCTATTGCCACTCCTATGGAGACAGGTTTACGATTGAGTCTTCATGATGCTGGAGATGCATTTGATGCTGTTCTCTATCAGCAGGTTGTTGGATGCTTGATTTACTTATGCATTACTCGGCCAGATATTCAGTTTGCTGTCTCACAGATGAGCAGGTTTATGCATTGCCCAGGAGTCACGCATTGGAAAGCGGTTAAGCGCATCTTTCGCTACTTGAGTGGTACTCGGCTACTTGGGTTGTTTTATCCCAAGGGGGGATCACTACCGCCAGATTTGCATGCTTTTTCTAACTCAAATTGGGCTGGTTGCTATGACACTCGTGTGTCCACCAGTGGTTTTTGCTTCATGCTTGGTAGCTCATGTATATCTTGGTTGAGCAAGAAGCAACCTACTGTGGCCACTTCCAGTTGTGAGGCTGAGTATAGGGCAGCTTTCACAGCGACTGTTGAGTGTGTGTGGCTCAGACGCCTTATGGCTGATTTGGGTGTTGGCCAGTCTTCTTCCACCACCATCTTCACTGACAGTCAGAGTGCATTGGCAGTTGCGAGGAACCCTGTGTTCCATGCTCGCACTAAGCACATTGAGGTGCATTATCACTATGTCAGGGAGAGGTTCTGTGCTGGGGAGATCAGCTTGGCATATGTGCCCACGCAGGAGAACATTGCAGACCTTTTCACGAAGGCTCTGCCTAGGGAGAAGTTTGAAGCTTTCCGCAAAGCTTTGGGCTTACTTCCTTTTGTGGAGTGATTTCCACATAGCTTGGCACTTCCTTATACATGAGTGCCAGCTCCTTGTTCACCGCATCACTCCCAGGGGGGATTTGTTGATATATTTAGGTAGTGATGTGTGTGAACACTCTAGGACCGCCGGGGCACTTTTTTCCCTCTTTAGGAGGTTTTTTTCACCCGGCTTGTATATACGCCTATTGCCCTAATGGGCTACTTATCTTTGTACATTCTCTAGTAATACATTTCAGTATTGTGTGTTTGTGCTCCAAGCTTCTTCTTCTTCCTTGTGCTGTTCGCGTGCTTCCGCAGACGTCTATCTCCAACAATTTGTTGTCACGCACGGGCCATTTTGGCATAATTTTTTCCTGCTCAATATCAGCTCTCATCAACAAGTGCATCATGTAAATCTGCATCAGAAATGGAATGATCTGCATCATCACATGAAACCTGCAAAGGCTCAGAAGTTTCCTCATTAGGACCAGCACTAGACTATCCACATGTAAAAAGAGGCAGCAAAGTATCATACATGTCTTTGGAGCTAACATATGTCTCCTTCGTACATGAAAGTAATCGCTGAATAACATCTTCCACAAAAACAACATCACGGCTAACCAGAATGTGTTTAGTCTGTGGATGATACAAACGATAGCCTTTACTTTCAGAACTGTACCCAACAAAAATATATTTTACTGCTTTGTCATCCAATTTTTTGTGATGTTGTTCAGGCACTAATGCATATGCCAGACAACCAAAAACACGTAGATGAGCAACAGATGGCTTGCAACCATGAAAAGCCTCATATGGAGTGATAGACAACAACACTCTAGTGGGACACCAGTTTAGTACATCTGTTGCTCACATAACAGCCTCAAGCCACAAACTATGTGGTAAAGTCTGACTCTTGACCATACACCTCGCCATGTCCATGAGTGACCTGTTTTTTCATTCAGAAACTCCATTCTCTCGAGGTGTATATGGCACTGTACATTGATGTTTTATCCCACGTTCAGCCAAAAATGCATTAAAGTCAGAAGACATATATTCGCCCCCTCGATCAGAACTGAGGGTGCGCATTTTACATGCTGAATATTTTTCAGCCAAAACCAGAAATTGTTTGAAGCACATAAACACTTCGGACTTTGCTTTCAATGGATATACCCATGCATGCCTGGAAAAATCATCGATGAAGTCACAAAGTAAACATAGTTCCCAAAAGAAGGTGTCTGCATAGGATCACAGCCATCACTATGTACAAGCTGCAATTTCTGAGTAGCCCGAACTGAACCATCTTTTGGAAAGGAAGAATGCTGCATTTTGCCCAAAATATAGCCTTCACATACATGCTTACTGGGTGCCTCAAGTTTGGGCAAAGAGGACACCATTTAGCAAAATTCAGATGACCGAAGCATGCATGCCAAAGCTTTGCATCTGACATAGCCTGAGAATCATGTACTACACATGCCAAATCATTTATAGATCTTTCATAGTCTATGAGCTTATATAGTCCATAACATAAAATGCTAGAAGCAATAATGACATCGTCATTTGATAGATCATTAACTGTACACCTGTCATCAACAAATTTCACAACCAAGCCAATCTTAGTTAATGCATAAACTAATAACAGATTTTTCTTGATCCCTTGCACAAATTGTTGGTGCATATAAAAGTATTCCCTATAGGGGCAGGCTCAAGTGAAGAGAAGAAATTGCACAGCGAGGTAATATGTTTGGTCTCCCCACTATCAAAGTACCAAACATCTGAGTCTACTGCAGACATACACTACTCATGAGAAGATGGGTCAAAACTGCAAACAGTAGTAAACACCTATGCTTCTTCCTGCACAAGATTAACAGACTCTGTTTTCGGTGTAGAGGCCTCGACAACAACCATTCCGGCCTCTTTCTTCTTTGCCTCTTTAGCAGCTAGTTTTGGACAGCTCTTGATGACATGATCATTTGCTTTATAGTATTTGCAAAACAATTTCTGCTTTTCTGATTTCTTCTCATCCTTGTCTTCCTTCTTTGAATCTGCAGCATTTGAAGATTTTTGCTTACTAGTAGAAGAGCTCCATTTACCTTTGCCCTTCTCACTAACCAGGAAAGCTTGATTTGCAACACGCATAATAGACATGTTCTACCTAGACTATTCTTCCTGCAATAGAACAGAGACTAACTCCTCAAATGACAAGGCATTTGGATTGCCTTTCATCATCAAATGAAGAGTAGAAGCAAAACTTTTATATGAGTTAGGAAGACGGTATGCACAAGTGAGCTATCTCGTATAACTTCATCAGCAAAAATCAAATGTTCTTTCAAATCCTTGATCTTTGTGAGAAAATTGTCCATAGAATCACCTTCATTCATGTGCTCACTCTCTAATTGTTTTCGGAGGTAAGCAACACGATCCTCATTCCTAGCCTGGTATAATGTGGTAAGTGTATCCCAAGCATCCTTAACTTTTCGACAAGAGCGAATGTGAGGAATAATGGCACGTTTGACAAACAAAGCTATCAATGCATGTGCATGAGCATCTCTGCCATCCTAACGAATTCGCTCTGTAGTAGGTGCAACAAAAACAGTAGCACGAATAGGAATATGTAGAATATCATCATCTTTGATACCATCTCCATCAGCTCCAACACGTGTATTTGCAGTACTTGTATTTGTAGGTGTAACAAGACGCCTTTCAACACCGTGCACAATATTCCATAGTCCTTTTGCGACCAATACATGACACATCATATAAGCCCATAATGGGTAGTTGGTACCATCCAACTTATCCTCAACAACCAACATACGGAATACATCACTGATTTCAACCATGGTCAGTGACCAAAATACCTTGATGCAGAAAATTGTCTATATCTCAAAAAGTTGAATAGAAATGCCAGACGAATTCTGCTAAACCTATACCAGACTTCAAGATGCTTATAATGGCAATAGAAACTGGTATATATCTTTGGCATAAAAAGATGAAATAGCCTGCACATGCGCTATGATAGTGCATTTAGAGGTCGAAATGAGCTCAAATCGCGATTTCGACACCACATAGCGAAGCTGTCAAAGTGTGGAACGAACATGTTTAGAGAAGACCTTGTGGGTGAAGCAATCCCCGCAAAGGTTATTTGCCACTTTCCTATCATTCCAAGAATTAAGAGTATGTTGAGATGCAAATCCATAGCTGAGTTAATATCATGGCATGTAAAGAGCAGGTCTACAGATGGTGCAATGTGAGTGCCTACTAACTCTGATGCATGGAAACACATAGATAGTAAGTGGCCATAGTTTGCTATTGAGCCTCGAAACTGTCATCTACGCCTAGCTATGGATGGAGTAAATCCATTTGGTCTACACAACTCTTCATGGAGCACATGGCTTGTATGTTTGGTCAACTATAACCATTGTTGACCACAAAAAAGGCTCATTTATTATTAGACCTTATTGTGCTAGGTAAGTATAAGGTAAAAAACATGGATGTATACCTTGTACCACTTGTGGAAGAGCTATGCACATTATGGGATGGGATTACTGTGTGCGACGTGTCTCAACCTATAAGAAGACGAGATGTGCGAGTGCATGGCATACTTATGTGGATGATGCATGATTGGCCATGTTATGGTGAATGTTCAGCTTTATCAATTTTAGGTTACCATGCTTGTCCCCTATCCAGACCACGACTCGAAGCATGCTACTCCAAAGCACTCTAGAAAATTATATATGAAGGAAACCATAGATATTTGCATGATGTATATGTTTTATGTGAAGGGCAAATTGGCTGACAAGCACAATGCCAAATGAAAGAAAGCGATTGGAAGCAGCTGTGGGATTTAGAAATACCAATCGCTGGCATGAAACAATTTTTGATCTTTCATGAACTTCCTTATTTGAGTGAGTTATTGATCAATCATTTGGTACATCTAATGCATATTTTCAAGAATGTGGGAGAGATTCTCAGGAAGACTTTGATAAAAAAGAAAGAAAGCAAAGCACAAATGGAGGACTTGGAAGAGCGAGGTCGTATGCAAGAGTTGTGGGAAATTACTAAACCCAACAGAACAATGTCGCGACCAAGAGCTCCGTGGTGATATGTTTAGGTAGTGATGTGTGTGGACACACTAGGATCATCCGGAACATTTTTCCCTCTTTAGGAGGTTTTTTTTCCCCAGCTTGTATAGACGCCCATTGCCCTAATGAGCTACTTATCTTTGTACATTCTAGTGGTAATACATTCAGTATTGTTTGGTGTGCTCCAAGCTTCTTCTTCTTCCTTGTGTTGTTTGCGTGATTCCGCAAACGTCTAACTCCAACAATTGGTATAAGAACAAGTCGCCCCTTCATCTAGGGCGTTGTCTACACCTCTCTGATTGCAGTCTCAGAATCGCACAAAATTTGGTGAGGCTCGTTTCAGCCTCCAAACACACTATCACAATGCTTGTGTAGGCTATTTCGTCTTTTTGTGCCAAAGATATATACAAGTTTCGGTTCGCCAGTATAAGCGTCTCAAAGCTTGCTATAGGTTTCGCAGAATTCTTCAGGGTAGTTATGTTCAACTTTTTTAGATATAGTCATTTTTCTACATCAGGGTATTTTAGTCAATGGCCATGGCTGAAAGTAGTGATGTATTTCGTATGTTGGTTGTTGAGGATAAGTTGGATGGTACGAATTACCCATTGTAGGTTTATATGATGCGTCATGTATTGTTCACAAAAGGACTATGGAATATCGTGCAGGGTGTTGAAAGATGTCCTGTTACACTTGCAAATAAAGGTACTACAAATACAAGTACTAGGGTTGATGGAGATGGTGTCAAAGATGGTGATATTCTGTAGATTCCTATTCATGATGCGGTTTCTACTTCACCTAATGTAGAGCAAATCCATTGGGATGGTAGAGATGCTCAAGCATATGCATTAATAGCCTTGTCTATCAAACATTCCATTATTCCTCACATTCGCTCTTGCATGACAGTTAAGGATGCTTGGGATACACTTATCACATTGTACCATGCTAGGAATGAAGCTCGTGTTGCTTACCTCCGAAAACAATTGGAGAGCGAGCATATGAATGAAGGTGATTCTATGGACAGTTTTCTGACAAAGATCAAGGATTTGAAGGAACAATTGATTTCTGTTGATGAAGTTATACCAGATAGCTCTTTTGTGTACACTGTTCTGAATGGTCTTACTGAGTCATATCGGAGTTTTTCTTCTACTCTTTGTTTGATGATGAAACGCAATCCAAATGCCCTGTCATTTGAAGAGTTACTTTCTGTTCTATTGTAGGAAGATCAATCTAGGTAGAATAGGTCCATTATGTGTGTTGCAGATCAAGATTTCCTGGCTAGTCAGAAGGGCAAAGGAAAATGGAGCTCTTCTACCAGTAAGTAGAAATCTACAAGTGTTGCATGCTCGAAGAAAGAAGATAAAGATAAGAAAAAATCAGAAACGCAGAAATTGTTTTGCAAATACTGTAAAGCAAATGATCATGTCATTAAGAGTTGTCCAAGACTAGCTGCTAAAGCGGCAAAGAAGAAAGAGGCTGGAATGGTTGTTGCACAGGTCCCTACACCGAAAACAGAGTCTGTTAATCTTGTAGATGTTTGGTATTTTGATAGTGGGGCAACCAAACATATTACCTCGCAGCGTAGTTTCTTCACTTCACTTGAGACTGCCCCTATAGGGAATATTGTCACATGTGCCAACAACTCCTCTTATCCTGTCATGGGAGTTGGTAAGATCATTCTGACTACTGCTGATGGTAGTTCTTTCACTTTGTCAGATGCCTTATTTCTACTAGGGATCAAGAAGAATCTATTATCAGTTTTGGCTTTAGCCAAGATTGCCTTGGTTGTGAGATTTGTTGATGACAGGTGTACAATGATCTCTCAAATGGCGACGTGATTATTGCTTCTAGCATTTTATGTCATGGGATGTCTAAGCTCATAGACTATAAAAGATTTGTGAATGACTTGGCATGTGTAGTTCATGATTCTCATGCTATGTCAGATGCAAAGTGGTACTTTTTACTTAGGGATATTATTCAACTCTTACTTCATTTCAGTTCATCGTCAATAGAGAGATCTATTCTAGCCATCCATCTTCTCTGTGTGTTGCTACGTTTGTTCTCCTTTTGTGTGCTTCTCATGTGCTTCTCACACTTCTACAAACACCCAACAACATAGCCCATGCCGAGTCCTTTTTTTTCCATAGTGGTGTATTTCGTTTCAACAAGGATGATTTGTCTTGTTGCATATGCTATGGGAAATTCCATGTTGCCCTCATCAACACGATCTGCCAAGATGCAACCAATTGCAAAGTTAGAAGCATTACATGGATGTGGAATGGTTTGCTCCATCCTTTTGACTATGTGAATATAGCTAAAAAATGTAGTAAAAATTACCATACAATAGTCAAATGATAATAAATTAACATTAGTGCCATACCCTATGATAGGATATGATTCCCTATAGAAGTAGAACAATATGCAACCATGTATACCTATTTGAATAGCTTGCAACATGATAGAACAAGGAACTACTCAATACATTTTTAGAAAATAAATTATGTAATCCACCAATCTTCATGATGTGCCTTCTCTTCCTTATCATTACTATTTCTATGAAAAGCTCAAAAAAGAATAGTGGAGCTAACATCTCTGACACACAAATAATTGCATGATTTAAACATTAAGATATATATTTTTATACCAAAAATATAGATTTATGTAGTTATGTATCAACCAAAATATATTTCCCATGAGTGAACCATAATATATCACCAGAATTTATACACATTCACTAGTTGAAAGAGCATTAACATGTAGCAAAGAGTTAAATATAACAATTTCATGTCTGATGTATGACTTCAAAATGAAGATACCACAATCACCCTTAGTTTTATGTCCTTCATACATACGTAGAATTTAAAGTCACCACAACATATGAGGTACAAATGATATCAACTACACTTTCAAGTAAAAGCTTCAATTTATTTTGATTGTTCTAACCAACTTCCACATCCTCCAGTCTAAACGATTACATCTAGTTCAACGCAATGGTTATTCTTTCCAAGGTAAATAATTCTAGAATAATGTTATTCTTTTTCATTTCATTCCTATTATTGTATAAATTAATAGGAATCCTTTCCTAGATAAGTATCTATGTACATATGTGCATATATATGTATGTGTGTATGTGTGTATGTATGTATGTATGTATGTATGTATGTATGTATGTATGTATGTATGTATGCATGTATGTATGTATGCATGTATGTATGCATGCATGTATGTATGTATGTATGTATGTATGTATATGTGTAGTATGTATGCATGCATGCATGTATGTATGTATGCATTTATGTATGTATGTATGCATGCATGTATGTATGTATGTATGTATGTATGTATGTATGTATGTATGTATGTATGTATGTATGTATGTATGTATGTATGTATGTATGTATGTATGTATGCATGCATCTATATGTGTGTGTATGTATGTATCTGTTGTTGAGATTACACATGAAAAAGCAAACTAAACTAAAACATGTACTCACAAAAAAAAAATGTTTGAGTATCAAGGAGTGATTAAACCATGGAATGGGAAAATTCACATATGGACTAAAGTGACCTTGCCAAGAGCATGTCAGTGAGCGCTCAATCTTCTAATCTAGTACAAAGTGAGGAGAGTTCCTCTTAAATAGATTTTGAGGATGATCTCTCAAAGTACATTATATATGGGATGATTCTCCTTGAAGGATAATGGATACAAAAGTAGAAGCTACACATCGAGTCCCAAATAAAGAAATAAAAAAATAAAGAAATAAAGAAATAAAGAAATGAAGAAATAAAGAAATAAAGAAATACAAAATGAATATGTTCTCATAGAAATGAACTACAATAGATAAATGGATGCAAATATGAAAAGTAGGACATCATCTCTTCAACAACCTCTTTGTAGTTCCATTTACACGTCCACCAAATGTGAGAGTAGAACTTTGAGGTTGATCCTTTGTAAACATGTTCACGAAGATTTCATGTGAGGTGCATGACTACAAAGAGATGTCACAAGATGAGATCTTCTCCTAGATGAAACGGTATTTGATCTTGATGTGCTTTGTCAATGTGTGAAACATGGGATTCTTAGCAACATAAAAGACACATTGACTATTGTTGGTGCAAGAAGCAAGCCTAAGAACTTTGATTTAGCTCTTGGATTACCCTCATAATCTACTTCACTTAGATATGATCATGTGAACCTATGGTTGTGAAGTTCCAAGGTTAAAACTTATGAAGTTATCTTGATCAATTGTAAAAGACTAGAAAAGAAAGGAATCTCTTGGAACGAAGGAGCCAAAATCCATGATATTTTTAGTTAGAATTCAATTTCAAATCAATCCTAAAGTTTATCTCCACTATTAGGTGGATGACTCATCAAGATTCAAATTCAAATTTATGTCTAAATACACCCTCTTTTAGTTGCAGGGTAGAGTGAGCTTTTGTGAGAGATTTGAGCTCAGGTTTTGAGCATTCATTGTACTCACCTGTGGAAAGAGTAGTCCTCCATATCTCCCTTGTATCTTATGTGCAATATCATACACATTATGATTCATATATCTTGATTTTTCAATCTTTGTGTGCTACTACAGTACTTTGAAGTAGATAGACAACTTGTGTGGTCCATTTCTCTGTGTGTGAGTATCCATTTTCCAAAATTTTACCCATATGAGTTTTATGCATCTACATGCAAAGTTTTATCAACTTTGGATGAGTAGATTTCAAGCTATGAAGTTTTGAAGGTGATTGTGTTTTTACTTTGTCTTGTTCCTAAAAAGTAAGGGTGACCCCCCAGACTTGTTATATTTATTGCTCAGTGTGTATACATATACATTCATGAAATAACTTGCTGCAGTTAGCTACAAGCTTCAATTAGATTTGTGCAAAATCTCCCTAGTCAATTAATACTAGGTTGTGAGCTTTGAGCATTTTACTATGACCTTTACTTCCCAAAATAGAAGGTTTCTTCAAATCTTGTAAAGTGCAAGCTATCTGTTTTCATGAAATCATTTGAGAATTATGTTCCAAAGGACTTAATGATTCTTTATGGATATTTTGGAAGCTAAGGAAGTACATTAGGCATTCTTAAAGCTCTATTGGGAACCTTGACCTGTGTATCATGCTTGCTTCCTAATTGATGAGAATCAGAATCAAGATCGTATGGTAGAGTTACCTTTTGTTTCTCTTCATCATACCAAGACCTGTGTTCTCCAAACACAACATCTCTACTTGTAGTGAATTGCTTGGTTGAAGGATTATAGAACCTGTAACCCATCTGAGTTGAATCATATCCAATAAAAACTACCTTTGATGCCCTTTCATCTAGCTTAACTCTTATTTGTGATGGTACATGAGCATAAGCTAAACAACCAAACACCTTGCAATGTCCAAGACTAGGTTTTCTTCCATGCCGTGCTTCATAAGGAGTGATACCTTGAAGTGATTTGGATGGTAGTCTATTGACAAGGTACACAACAGTTGAAATAGCTTTTGCCCTTAGATAATGTGGCAACTTCTTCTTTTCCAGCATTGTTTGGGTTGATCCAACCAATGTCTTGTTTCTCCCCTCTGCAACCATACATGTTTTTGTTATAAACAACAATTACCGTCACACTGATAGTTTCCAAAAACAATTATGTATAGTAATGTATGATGATATCAATTCATGTTATTATCCCAAAGAATCAAAGAAATTAGACTGGCATGGTATCATTATATTAAGATCCCTTACCAAAACAAGAGCCACAAAAAAGAGCATTCTATGCAATCTGCATATATAGTATGGAAAATGTTCCCCTTACAATTGACAATTTCTATCAATCAATACCTAGTGAAGTATTTTTCCAAGTAAAAGAAAAATTGAATCAAGAAATTACTATTTCATATCTCCCAACTTTTTATTCCATCATAACTCAACTTCAAAAGTTAGATAATCCAAGTTTTAATTATGTTGCTAAAAATATTCTCAATGGAATGTTAAACCTCTAATTGGACAAATGTGATCTTTAACATTATCCATCTTAAAGAGTATAGCTATACTGAAAAAACTTTTCCCAATTATACCTTATCTATATATAGGTAATCACCAAGTGTTTTTATATATATCCAATTCTAAAATATACTTTCATTTCCTACTTTCAATATTAATACAAGAACATTGCCTCAAATTTAAATTACCCAACTTCAATCATCTAACGAATATTCATAGGCATAATGATTTTTAGGATTTTCTAGCAAACTTTCCATACTATAAGGATAAAAAAACTAAGCAAATTCATATATGTTTTATGAACACTTTTTATTCATATTAGACTATCATCATAATTTAGAAATTAATTAAATCAAGAACAATCAAACCTATTATTGGAATGTCTCCAACGTGGATAGGAAGGTCGGCTAGCAAGATGGATCTAGAAGAGAATGCCATCATCCTGCTAATAACTTTGATAGTAATGAAAGAGTCCAACAACAACAAAACCTTAAAGATTCTTCCCTTTATTTAACCATAACACAGGAGAATAAGGTAGATATTAGCAATCATATAATCTATCAGATGGTTAGAGCATCACAATACTACAAATGGTATATATTGCAACAAGTAGTGCTATAACTATAAAGATATTTAAATTCAAGACACATATAACCTCCATTCACTCTATGCTTTCCAATGAGTAGATGGAACCGTTTATATGGATAATAGGAATCAACAGTAGTACCTAAAGAACCCGCTTGATACAAGAGTCCTAAATCTCATTAAAGGATCCATCAAGCCTAGCATTACTAGTTTACCACAGAGAGCACAAGAAGACAGGACGATGAAGGATTGCATGCTAGAATGAGGCTTGAGCATGTTCTTTTGCTCATGAAGGTCTATTGTACCCAATGCGAGAACTGAATTTCCACTTCTTTGAAGTATTGTCCTGAAATATTCAACTAATAGAATATTTGGAGAATTAATTTGGTTCCTCAAGACCAAACTAGATCATCATTGGTTCAGTTAGGTTTAGTAATTAACCAAAGGTCTCATGATAGTGTCAAGAAGACCACAATATAGTTTATACCATGAGTCAATTGAGTATTGAGATAGAGTAAAGAGGAGGTCATGATTTCATATTATTTTTTTTTTCCCAAGTTCACATCTTCTTGAAATCTTGGTAGAGCAGAGAGGGTAATCTAGTTAGAAAATGGGATACTAAAACATGGCTTTGAGTATAAAAAGATCTTTCTAATAAGGGATTTGTCAACACACACATACTCCTTCCAAAAAGGTACACCGAATTTTCATTCACACTTTATTGGTTTTTGGTTGAAAAGTCTCTAAAATATGCTAATATCCTTCATATGATACCAAAAAAGAACCTTTATAAGCCATGATTAGCACAACTTCTCCAGTTCTTGTTATCCAATTTGCCAATCCATCCCAAGTCCATTTCCTTCATCCAAATGCTCATGGTTTTGTGATGTCCTATTCATCAAGAAACACATGTACCTACTTATGTATGTATGTATGTATGCATGTACGTATGTATGTATGTATGTATGTATGTATGTATGTATGTATGTATGTGTGTGTGTATATGTATGTATGTATGTATGTATGTATGTATGTATGTATGCATGCATGCATGTCTGTATGTAGCTATGTATGTATGTATGTATGTATGTATGTATGTATGTATGTATGTATGTATGTATGTATGAATGTATGTATATATGTATGTATGTATGTATGTATGTGTATGTGTGTGTGTATGTATGTATGTATTTATGTATGTTTCTATGTATGTATGTATGAATGTATGTATGTATGTATGTATGTATGTATGTATGTATGTATGTATGTATGTAGATCATACACATATGAATGTGTTTTTACATACATGCATGCACATGTGTGCATATGCATGAATGCATATACAAATCCATGCATCTATGATGTATGTATGCTTGCATACATGAATGTTCGCATATGTAGATACAACATGCATGCATACATACATACATACATACATACATACATACATACATACATACATACATACATACATACATAATTGTTGTGATAGCTTCACACTCTCCCCAAAAGATCCAATGCCCCAAAAGCCTTAAGTTTCCTCCGAGTTTTGTCCATGGAGGGTTATTCGGGTCCTAAGATCAGGTCAAGAAGCATAGTTGATGGGTACATATAAACATACATGCATACATGCATCCATGCATGCATACATACATACATACATACATACATACATACATACATACATACATACATACATACATACATACATACATATAATACTCATGTTGAATACATACATTCCCATGTTGCATATATACACAAATATGCACATATGTACAAACATACATACAAACATACATACAAACATATTTATGGGGTTGTAGCCAATATTGGCTTTCTACACACACATGCCCTACAAAGCACCTCCTACTGAACCCCTCTTCAGTCATGTGATTCTTTAACTCTTGAAATATATCGATGAACTATGCTTGAATACCTAAATATACTTATGAATATAGCCATACACGGTCATATGTTCATATTTCATCTACCTAACTCAAGTAAGCTACACCAGTTTTTTTGTATGTATCTAATTGTAAGATGCCTAGTAAACAAGCATATATTGAGTTACAACAATTCTAAGTGACATGAGGAAACTACTCATTGGAAGTTTTCTTTTTTAAATATTCAATTAAGCTAACTTTAGTTATATTAACATTTTTTGATAATACATGCACACATATATTGTTGGGTATGAGTAAAAGTGTGAGCGGTACACAAGAAGCACACACAAGGAGCACAAATGCAAGAAGACACATAGAGAAAAATGGTTGGAATAGCAATCTCTATTGATTATGAAGAGAACTAAAGTAAGAGATGAATAATATCCCTAAGTACATAAGTACCACCACATATGATTGTATCATGTATGTGGTAACATGGGGAAAAACCATCTATCCAACACTGATTAAAAAGTGCCTATATACATGGAAAATGTTCCCATCAAAGCTACTCGAGGAATACATAAGCATAACAAACCCCCCTGGAGAGAATGATGTGAACACATACATGGAGTGATAGATCAGTCCCCCTAGGCAATAAGCCTAAAGCTTTGTGAAAAGCTTCAAAAATTTCCCATGGAAGAGCTTTAGTGAATAGGTCTGCCACATTAACTTGTGTAGGCACATATACTAAATCAATATATCCTGTATGAAGGTGCTCTCTCACATAGTGATAATGAATATGTTTGGTCCATGCATGAAACACTAGATTTCGTGTAATAGCCAATGCACTTTAACTATTAGTGAGAATATGTTTAGAAGCATCAATCTCCATGCAAAGATACATCAATAGGCATCTCCGCCATATGCAGTTCATTGTAGTTGTGATACTGAGCTTCACAAATCGATGTCACCATTGTAGGTTGCTTCTTACTCAACCAAGATATGCATCAATGTTGAGTGCCAGGGCTATGTATGAATCAACTCAACTAGCAAACTACATATTGTATATCCTACCTTGTATTGCATGCATATATAAGACATCCCACAACTTGTCAATAAAGAGAGGTATCAAATACATCACTAGAATCATCGTTTGCTAACCTAAATCTTGTCTCCACTAGTGTGGAAACTGGCTTGCAATCCTCAAAATCAAAATGCTGAAGTAGTTTTTCAACATACTTTGCTTGATGCATAACAATCCCCCCCCCCCCAATGGATACAAACTGGATGGCAAGATAGTAGCTCAAAAGACCAAGATAGGTGACATCAAAAGTATGTTGCAAATTAGCCATAAGGATGTCACATTTTGCATCACATGACTCAGTCAAGAGTATTGCATCAATATAAAAAACAAGCATTGTAAGATCAGCCCCATCTTTGCATACATAGAGTGTGCAAGCCAAGAACAATCAAGTGCTTATGGATTTTTTCACACTGTGCATGTGGAGCTTATTTGAGATCATACAAGGCTTGATGCAAGCGTCAAACCATATGCTCTTGCCCTTTCATGGAAAATCCACAAGGTTGCTTCACATAAACCTCTTCTTGCAAATCACAGTTCAAGAAAGTTTTTTGTAGCTTGTTGGGTAACCAATGCAACCACGATATGAATGGAATTCATGCAGGAAGTAGGTGCAAAAGTTTCCTCATATTCAATGCCATATTGTTGTGCATATCCTTTGGTGACCAATCTAGCTTTGTAGCAATCAATGCTACCATCTGACTTTCTATTAATCGTGTAAGCCCACTTTGTACCAATGACATTGCTTCCTTTTTCCAATTCACATAACTCCCAAGTACCATTTCTATGTATGGAATCCATTTTTTATTGCATAGCATTCATCCAATGTCGATCGTGGCATGCATCTTCAAAAGTAAATGGCCCTTCATTACATGTTGTTGCAATAAAAGAATAATCCACAAATTTACTTGATGCATGGTGAGAGCTTGGTCTTGTTCTACCAAGTAAAGGTGTACTGAATTTGTTGTCCTAGAAAGTTTGTTTCAACCACTTTGGCATAGTTTGTGCACTTTTGATAGACATGTGTTCATTATGTAATATATTGTCAACAGGTATATCATGCATGGGGCAAATGTTCAACCATATGTGGCTAGAAATTTCCAAGAGTTCCAACCACGTTTGGTTGGAAAATTTCAGCCATGTTTGGTTGGAAATTCTCTCCATTTTCAACTCTATTTTGCTGGTATTTTTCAGCCATTTGAACCTCACATGGTTGTTCTACATGGCCATAGTGAAGGGCACCACTTTGGAACAAAGGCATGAGTGTATCAAACACATCTTGTGAGCTAATTATTGGATTTTTTTGCATTCAAGTAGAGGGAAAATTGAATTTTTAGCAAATACCCCATCTTGACTCACAATAATTGTGTATGTCAATGGATGGGACAAATGATATCCCTTAGTTTAGCATTATAACCAACACCATATAAATTTCTTTGGCTTGTCATCAAGTTTGTGATGTTGTGATGGCATAAGAGCATATGTAAAACAACAAAATGCACACATATGACTAACCATAGGTTTATGTCCATTCCAAGCCTCACATGGAATGATAAATCTCAATGCTTTTGTGGGGCAGTGATTCAACACATAGTTTGCACATATGACCACTTCCATCCAAAACTTGTCAAGGAGGTTCTTTTCTTTGACCATACATCGTGTTGTTTCAAGGAGTGTTCTATTTTTACGCTCTGCAACACCATTTTGTTAAGGTGTATATGGCACCATACATTTCTATGAAATTCCTTTTTCGCAAAAAAAAAAACATTAAACTCATGTGACATGTATTCACTGCCATGATCTGTGCGTAGAGTCAAAAGCTTATTTCCAGAAAAATTTACATCCATAGTTATAAATTCTTTGAAGCAAGAAAATACCTCTTTCTTTGCTTCATAGGATACACCCATGTATGGCGAGTAGAATCATCAATGAAGATAACAAAATATGCATGCTTCCCAAAAGATGGAGTCTTGATGGGACGACATACATCACTATGAACAAGCTACAATTTTCTTATACTATGTGTATGAATATCTTTTGGGAAAGAAGCACGATGCACTTTTCCAAGAATGCAACCTTCACATGCATGTTTTTCAATGGACTCAAGTGTTGGCAAACCAATAACCATGTCTTTCTTTTGTAAGTAATGCAGACTCTTGAAGTTCAAGTAACCAAAACGAGCATGCCAAAGCTCCATTTCAGCCATGTAGGAAGTATAAGCAACCAAGGCATTTGAAACAACCCTCTTGTATGTATCCAAGAAATACAAACTATTGCATAATGTACCCGACATCACAATAATATAACCATTGCTGAAATTATGAATTATACACTTATCATCAACACTGTACATGAAGTCCACATTCGCAATCAAAGGAGCTGAAATTAAATTTTTCTTGATACCAATTACATACATTTTTCAAGAGAATCACACCTCCATTTGCAGACGTAACCTCAATTTCTCCTACTCCAATGATAGGATAAGAGGCATTTTTTGCACACACCACATGTCCTCCTTTGGGTGCATGTTTCAAACCTTTTGCATTAAGTTATGTGCTTTGAAGCACCATTATCAAAGAATTAATCCGAATCAACCTCACTCACAACCATACATTTAGAATGCAATGATGCATCATAATGACATGTAACAACACATGCTCAAAAATATCGAGCCATGTTGGCTTCATCATTATTTGCATTTGAAGAATTTTCAGCAATAGACATGTTGGATTCCTTCTTCTTTCATTGTGCTTAGCAAGCTTTCTACACTCATCAATAATATGATCAATCAGCATCATTAGATGAATGAGTGGAAGAGGAAGGTTGAGGATTTGGTTTTGATGAACCCAAAGCTAAATTGTACTTGCTTTTCCCTTTTTGTGAGATAGCAAGTGCTTTTGTTCCCTCAATCAAACCACTCCTATTCACTCTAGATTGATCTTCTTGCAAAAGAAGAGACACAACCTCATAAAATGCATACATATTTGGGTTCCCTTTTGCAATCAAACAGAGTGTAGTGGGAAAGCTATGAAAAGATTGTACTAATCCTTTTAACAATGTAGAGATGAGTGATGCATCTAGAATAATATCATCTATGTTTACCAATTGATCTTTCAAGTCCTTGATGCATGTCACATTCACATCCACATACTCAGTTTCAGCCATACATACATCCTCATTTTGATTCCTCAAGTATGCAACATGTACTTCATTATGAACAACATACAAAGAAGCAAGAGTGTCCCATGCTTGTCTTGATGTAGAACATGACCAAATGTGTGGAACTATATGACGCTTCACAGAAAGCATAATCAATGCATGAACTTGAGCATCTTTGCCATCCCATCTAAGTTTCTCTTACATAGGTGGAGAAGGAGTAACCATTGTACTTGATGAAGAAGCTCCATTTGTGATAGTACTCTGTGAAGTAGAAGAACACCCCGGTCTTCGATATACATCCACCACTATGTTCCATAGTTTTTTTGCAACAAGACATGTTTCATCATGTAAGAACACATTGGATAGCTGGTCCAATCAAGCTTATCTTCAGCTTGAAGCATGCCAAATAAGTTGTTTCTGCCCACCATTTCATTAAAGAACAAGAATGTGACAAGATCTTTACTTCAATGAAATCTGAAATGAATGCTTAAATTTTAGCTCACAATCGATCACTCTCATGGAAATTTTGATTGCATAGATGTGTTCAGAATAGGGGTAAACCCCAAAGCACCTGGTGGAAATGCTTTTTGAGTGTTGAACTTCATATTTCTATGCTCCGAAGTTGATTTGCACTGTTAAATGTGTCCGATTGTCATGATCCAAAAAACCTAAACTTGAGAAGGAGTTGAACCTGCTCTGATACCATTCTTGGGTGTGTGTAAAAGTGCGAGAGACACACAAGAAGCACACACAAGGAGCACAAATGCAGCAAGATACATGAAGAAGATGGATGGCTAGAGTAGCTCTCTTTATTGAGTATGAACAAAATTGAAGTAAGAGTTGAATAATATCCCTAAGTACAAAAGTACCACCACATATGAGTGTATCATGTATATGGTAACATGGGGTAAAAACCTGTAGCTAGCACTAGAGCAAAAAGGGCCCATGTATAGGGAAAAGTTTCACATCGAAGCTACTTGAGGAACACATAAGTGTAACGTATAAACACATATGCACATAACTTAAATGTTAGATAAACGTATTAGCTTTCATCCTAGTAGTTTCTATGTACATTGTACACTTCTTGCATTGTTCTATTAGCTTCACACCCTCCCCAAAGATCCAATCCCTTGAAAACCTAAGGGTACCTTTGCAAGGTTCATCCACGGAGGGTGAATTAGGTCCTAAGATAAGGCCAAGAGATGTAGTCGATGGATACATACAAAACATATACACATACATACATGCGTGCAGACATACATACGTGCATGCATGCATGCATGCATACATACATACATACATACATACATACATACATACATACATACATACATACATACATACATACATACATACATTACTCATGTTGCATACATACATACATACATTACTCATGTTGCATACATGCATGCATGCATACATACATACATACATACATACATACATACATACATACATTCACATGTTGCATACATACAAAAATATGCACATACATACATACATACATACATACATACATACATACATACATACATACATACATACATACATACATACATACATACATACATACATACATACAAACATACATACATACATACATACATACATACATACATACATACATACATACATACATACATACATACATACATACATACATACATACATACATACATACATACATACAAACATACATACATACATACATACATACATACATACATACATACATACATACATACATACATACATACATACATACATACATACATACATACATGCGTACGTATGTACATACATACATACATACATACATACATACATACATACATACATACATACATACATGCATACATACATACATACATGCATGCATGCATGCATACATACATACATACATACATACATACATACATATGTACATACATACATACATGCATGCACACACGCAAGCATGCATGCATCCATACATACATACATACATACATACATACATACATACATACATACATACATACATACATACATACATACATACATACATACATACATACATACATGCAAGCATGCATGCATGGATACATACATACATACATACATACATACATACATACATACACACACACACATACATACATACATACATACATACATACATACATACATACATACATACATACATACATACATACTTACCTGTAAAAATAAGTAGATGCATGCATGCATACATACGTACAAATATGCATGCATACATACATGCATGCATGCATACATACACACAGACATGCATGCATACATGCTTGCATATATGTACACGCATACAAACATACAATCATATGCATGTAGGTACATACATAGATACATACATATACATTCCGATGTTTACATTATATTAGTATGTATAATTATTTTCATTTGATATATAATAAAATCATATACAATGTATTTTATAATCTTTCAAGATTGCTTTGAAATCTCTTTGTATTTTTAGCGTTTGAGTCCTATTTCTATTAGTTTTGATGATTTATGAAGAAACTATGATTTTCTACAAATTTGACATCCGCACGCATTCCCAGCTACGAAGAGAGAGAAAAAGAGAGGTAAAGAGAGTAAGCGACCCTGCAAGGCCCTTAATTTTCTCTTAATACAACGTTTTCTATTTGTTGAAATTATATATTCAACTTTTCCTGAGTTTGCAGGACTTTCCCCAACGGTTTGAACTCCAAAATACAGTTAAATTGTGAGCACACTCACTTATTTGATTCGTTCATAGTCAACATTTATGAAGATGCACCTACGAAGAAAAGGCATGCATGATTTGAACGTAGTTTTGCCAAATAACAAGGAAAGACATGTTATTCTGCTCAAAATTGTTGTGGTGTGACTTTCACATAAAGAAACCCTCATTTTTCTCCTCTTAGGATTATCTCTGAATTTCATGCAGCATACAAAAGGTTTGTAGGTTTTGTAGTCTTTCTATAACATGTTGTAGATGAAGCACTGCTTTTTGCATGAGTTTGACTCGGCGGTCCCAAGTCTAGTAGGTTCTCATGAAGAGAAAATGTGTTACAAATGTAAGGTTGTGTTTTGGTTCCTTGAAGGTAAGTTTCAACTATAAAGAGTCATATTCTTTTGAGGGGCCTTCTCTTTATGGAAAGCCCTTTCTTTCACCCATAAACTTCAATGCATTATATATATATATATATATATATATATATATATATATATATATATATATATATATATATATATATATATATATATATATATATATATATATATATATATATATATATATATATATGTATATATATATATATATGATTGCTTTCTTCAAATAGACTTGAATTCGTTTCATGAGTAGATCTTTCATTTGCCTCTGATGATCTGTTTCTTGAGTCCATTGGTGCTCTAGTTCATTTTTCACATCCAAATTCATTATACATGTTTTATCCCATGCTCAGCTAGAAATGCATTAAACTCAGAAGAAATATATCCCCCCCTTGATCGACAAACAAGTCATTTGTGCAAAGCACTAATACAGTCTACCATAAGTCTCCAAGAAAAAGAAATATTATACCTATCAAATGGAATTTTCTCCATGCTTCATTCAATAGTCATGATAACAACCATGAGTCGAGTAATGCAATAAATTTAGTGGTCACAACGACGGCATGATCTATGGAAAGCTACACTTACCCTTTAACTCTACTTCAAGTTTGAGCTCTTCTATTTGTTTTATGAAGCTTGCCTCTTTGGTAGCAGGGATTAAATTAAAACTACTAAATCCCTGTAGCTTCTTCTTCATTTTGGATATAGGCATTGCAATGAGCCATGTCACACACTTTTGAGTGACCTTTGCTAGAATGAGATGACCGCTGTCCTGTTTTTGAAACAAAAGATAAGCAATAAGTGTGCAAGTAAGATAACTAGAAATAGACTGAGGATGATTGTTTATGATCTGAATTACAAAGACCAAGTCTTGTAATAGGAGAGAACATAAGTTCCATACTTATTATACCTGACAGAAGAGTCTTCAAGTCAAGATGGTGTAACATTTTGCGGATTCAAAATACCTTACATCCTGTATTCTGTTGTACTACAGTACTGCATGCACCAAGACATTCTTTTGGTGCTGCATATACACGGAGCACTCACCAAAGAGGTGTACAATTTTTCATTTCAATTACTGAAAATCTCTTGTCGATCTACATTTTCCTTCACATGAGCTGGTGCTGGAGATCCGTATCATGAAGCCATTAACGGCATAGCGCTTCACGTTGAAGGATGCTAGCCATAACAAGCATGGATGCGGAAAGCACACTGACTGTGTTTCTTGTTTTCTCAACAATTATGAGCACCAAAGTATATTGTCTTCAAATTGGAGGGCTCAAAGAAAGCATCCATGCACGCCCAAAGCCAACTGTAAAGGGGATCAGAGGACGACAGAGTCCGTGGAACATTATGGGGCATCACACTCCGAATCTGGGAAAAGCCCAAGGATGGGATCCAATGAATATTCAGGTACTCGACAAGTCCACGCAAAATGTAGGGCAATGACGCTGTTGGTTGATGATGGTAGTTTGTTCCGTGTTTCAAGCAGTGCATGTATATCATATGACAGACGTGTGTGTATGCATGCATATGTAGACGAACTTGCATGTTTCTTTTCCCGCGCATGGACACATCCACGAAGAAGCCTAACAACGGCGTAGATGTATGCATAAAATTAGGGGAAATGCACACAGGATTGCTTATCGTAGAACAGGACACGCAGATGTTTCACATAGGGTTGCTTATCAGTACGGGGCAAGCAGACATCAATGGCGATTGCCAAAAAAAATCATGCATTTCAAGAAGAGGCAATGGTGAATCTTTAGTGAGGATTCCATTGAGCTAATCAGGACCGTATCGGACTCAACCGTGAAAAGAAATTCTACGTATGGTGGAGAGCCATCAATACATTCTTCAAATTAAGCAATCGTGATTGATTCGACCAACAAGCCTCCAAAAACCCTCCATGACCTCTTCTGTCTGAAATTGCTTAGGTTCCAGACAACAACCCAAGAATATTTTATCCAATGACGAACGGTGCTGACCCCAATGGAGGCTCCGACAGCACGGCTGAGCTGCAGCTCACTATAAATCAAGCATTTGAAGTGGCATCCACCGACGTGCTGATGGAAGGCGTGGTCGATTTAGGTGGTGTCGAAGTGCACTTGGGAGGTGGTCAGTATGTAATCAGTAAGCCATTGACAATACCAGACATAGGAGGAGGGAATGTTGTGGTAAAACTTCACACAGCTCTAAACAATATCTTATAAGTCTATTTTTCCCTCATTTTTCTTAAAGAAATTTTTTGACAGAAAAACTTGGAAGTTTAACAAACGCGCACGCGCGTCGTGTTGTTTGTGTACATCTGATATTCAAACTAGTCTTCCTCGCAGATACATGGTGGCACAGTACGGGCGTCTAACTCTTTCCCCGCTGATGGGTTCCTATTGGAGATGGCAACGACCACGCTCAGGGAGGAGTGGACGAGGGTAAACGGTAGACTCACAGAAAGTCTTGCCCAACCAATTTACGAGAACGTCCATCTGCATGATCTATTGTTAGATGCCAACTATACTGGTGGAGGCATCCTCCTCCTAAATCCTCTACGTGTTACCATATCCAATTGCTATATCACCCATTTCTCCACCATTGGCATATCTGTGCAGGGTGGCCATGAGACCCTCATTCACTCTTCCTTTCTCGGCCAACACATAACCTCAGGTGCAGACCCACTTGAGCACACTTTCTCTGGCACTGCCATCCTTCTGTCTGGCAACGATAATTCTGTTACAGATGTTGTAATTTTTTCTGCCCAGACTGCTATTGAGGTAGATGGACAGGCTAATATCATCACAAATGCTCACTGTTATAATAAGGCGTCAGGACTGGGTGGAATCGGTATTGTGATTCGTAAAGGAGCCACCCTAACACGAATCCTTGGTTGCTACCTAGATTTCACCGGCATTGTTCTTGAAGAGACTGCAGAAATTATCATCAGCAACAGCTTCTTTCTAGGTGATGCTTATGTCCTACTTAAGGCTATTGGCGATAGTCCAGCTACTGTCACAGGCCTAAATATTGCTGAAAACATCTTTCATGGCAACAATAATGGAGTACCCATCGTTCAGCTGCAAGGCAACTTCTCAGATATCAGACAGACATGCATAGATAATAACTCTGCTACAGGGATGGTAAATCGATGTACAAGAGCTCGAGCAACCGTCACTGGATATGGGAGTGAGTGGACAGTGGACTTCTCGCAAAGATTGCTTTTTCCAAGCTCTATTGCACATGTGCATTACTCTTTCTATGCATTACCTGGAAGAGAGGATGTCACTCACAACAGCAGCGGGAAATTTTTCCCTCTTCATGCTCTTCACTCAGTTACCTCTACTAGTATCAAAGTCACATCAGATACACCCATCAATGCCACAGTGTCCATATATGTTGACCAAAGCTTCCAAGATGAAGACACACATGATAGCTTTCAGCCATACTTGTCAAGTTATTTATAGAGGAATAAAGTCTATGTTCATTCACTAATTCTTAAACCTCGTTATGAAACAAACTAATGATCTTCTTCCTTTCTCCATGTATTTTCAGTGATCTGAATGCCAATTAAAGAGGCATATTCATTTTGAATGCTGCCAGGAGAACGATGCCAAATGGATATAAGCAGTCAATAGGAACACTTTAGAACACTTTGAACAAATGTCTCACTGACGGTAAACCATAGCCAAGTCAGTAGGAACGCTTTAGAATCCCTTCAACAAATGTCTCACTAATGGTAAGCCTAAGTGCAATAAGCCATTCTAGAGGACACAGGCCACAGATGTTGAAACCACTGATGTCCTTCTATTCAT